>UXGD01006921.1:0-11749 GCA_900474315.1 Torymus auratus
TATATATATATATATATATATTCGTGGGGGATATAATTAAAACACCAGTTCCAGTAAAAGACGAAGTTTCTGGAGTCATTTTTCTCATGAAAGTAGAGTAGCTTAGGTTGTCTTACCAAAAAAAATTTTCCTTGTTTGTGCAGCCAATGGAGGTCTATGTGGATGATGAAGCCAAACTTACCCTTCATGGATTACAACAACATTATGTGAAGCTCAAAGAAAATGAGAAGAACAAAAAGTTATTTGAACTTTTAGATGTTCTTGAATTCAATCAAGTATGTATAACTTGAAGATGCAATTTATATACTTTTGCATGCATATAAGGACAAACCTTATTCTAATTGTACTATTTTTGTTTAGGTTGTTATTTTCGTGAAATCAGTACAAAGGTGTATGGCACTTGCACAGCTTTTATCTGAACAAAACTTCCCTTCCATTTGTATACACAGAGGGATGACACAAGAAGAACGATTGACCAGATATCAATCTTTCAAAGACTTTCAAAAGGTATATTAATTTTTTACTTAGGTTTTAAATTTTAGTTATAATGAAACAATGATGAAAAGTTCATTCTTGATCACTTCATGATTTTCTTGAACTCTCTCACTGAGATTTAAAGACGAAAATATAATTTTTTTTTTTTTTTTTTTTACTATCATATTAAAAGTTGGTGTGTTTGTTTACAGAGAATTTTAGTTGCAACAAATCTTTTTGGTAGAGGAATGGATATTGAAAGAGTAAATATTGTCTTCAATTATGATATGCCAGAAAATTCTGACACATACCTTCATAGAGTAGCTCGTGCAGGACGATTTGGTACCAAGGTAAAAACTTGCAAAATCATAAAAAATTCTCCAATGTTCAAAATTTTGTTTTGATTACTAATTATGAAATTACTTTTTTAGGGATTGGCGATCACATTTGTCAGTGATGAAAGTGACGCAAAAATTTTGAATGATGTGCAAGAAAGATTTGATGTTAACATTACAGAACTTCCTGACGAAATAGACTTAGCTTCATACAGTAAGTTTGCAACCTCTAAAAAATATTTTTTTTTATTTAATCATTTTATTAATTGGATATACGTATTTTATTTACAGTTGAGGGACGATAACAAGAAATTCAATAATCAGTCATCATCATCATCATCCCATAAAATTTTATTCTGCATAACTATCAAGATATATGTATTAAGTTAACATGTAAATGCAATAGTTGCATAAGTGATTAATTATTTATTACAATTTTTGTAATTATACAAAATTTCTTTTCAAAGCTCATCCAGTAATAAGCTTTTGTAATAATAGTCATGATTTTTAAGCAATATTTTCTCAAATTTCTCACCTATCATTTTTTTAGTAAGATTGTTTTAATATTCATTAAGACTTGTAAATAATGAACTTTTTGATTTACAATAAAAAGGTGTACTTACTTTTTTGAAATTCACATAAGTCATTATTATTTTCCCTTACCACATGCATGAATTAACTTTTAACAAAAACATTTTTTCTAAATATATAAATAATTTAAGTATGTAAAGGTTTGATTAAATTTACAAAGCAATTGGAATTCATTCTATTATTAGCTTTTACCTCTTTTTTTTTTAAGTATATTTTAATAACAAATTTTACTCGTTAATATTAAGCTTTTAAAAATATTATATAAAATTTGATGAATGTTATCCTATATAACTAATTTCTACATTTAAAAAACCTCAAATATATATATATATAAAGTTGTATAAGTAATTCTTTACCTTATTATTTAAAAAAATTTTGGAATAGGAACGAACGTCTTAACGTCAACGGTCGAATTCAAAAATATTTAACCATAATGCACTTGAAGACGTTGAGACGTTAACGGGAGACGCAGTTTGTGTTAATTGTTAAATTTTACTTTGCAAACGAAAAGTAGTCGGTAAAATGACTCACAAAACCGAATTAAGTTTATTTATTCCAAATTCAGAAGACCTTTATTGTATTAATTGTAAAGTAAATCCATTAGATATGCAACATGTTATAATAAAAAGTTTATTCCATTGCAAAATTTTAACATGCAGGTAAATTTTAGTGTGGATTTGTTTATAAAATATTTGTTCAGATTGAAAATTATTAACATTTACAGATTAATAATATATACTATCAAATGCTGCATTGCTTCACCATCAGTCCAGGATATAGAAGATGCAATTCATATTATTGTTAGCAAGAAGTTTTACCTAACTGGGAAATTGCAAAAATATCTAACACATTTAAAAACACAAGTATGAATTTTATAAATACCTATTTTTGGTATGAAAAATAGAAGATACTTAATCCTGAAAAATTATCAGTGAATAGAAATTTCAATGGGTCGCGCGCGCGCGTGTGTAGATAATAAATATTTAGTTTTTATGAAAATTATTATTTATTTAATATTTTAATTATACATTTTCATTATATCCACTTTAATAATTTTTTTTTTATAGTATATAATTTTGAAGTTAGTGTATATATTCAAATTGCAAAAAATATAATCAAATAAACACTAATATAATTTTATCCTATTTTTTAATTAAAAAGTCATTCTAGTTTACAGATCCAGAGTCTGTTCATCCAAAAGTTTATGAAGCTTGTTTGAAATATACATTTACATATAAAATTAGCACTCACTGGAAATTGATAGGCAAATCGTTCTATCTTCATGATATAAGTTTTACATCTTTACCATCAACGAATATTGATGCTGTTGAATGGAATATTTTATACAAAGGTATGTTTTGTAATGTGCTAATTTAGAAAAAATATCAAATAAAACTGCATTTTATTTGAATTGATATATAAACTTTCTTCAAATAATAAGTATAATTTTTTATAGACAATAATACTAAACTTCAGATAATACCAATGAAAGTAAATGTATACCCTCTGAATCTTGCTACTTTATCATTAACATCTAGTATATTGAATAATTTTATGACAAATCCTCGTTGTTCTATGAACTCTATTGATTTAACATTGTTTCCTTGCACATGGGTATATGTTTTACCAAAGTAAGTTCAAAATTCGAATGCTAATTTTATGTAAATAATTAAAATTTAAACAATTTTTATTTTTTATCTTGTAGACTAACAAGAGCAAAACTTATTAAAGTTTCAAAAATATTACCAGATAATAGTTCTTTTGAAGATTATAATGTACTTCGACGACATTGGAAAAATATGGTTACTATTAATATTACTTTTTCAATTTATGTATATTAATGTATCAGACTGATTTGCATATTTTTGTAGTATTCATATCGATTACCAAAAAGTTCTCATGGAATGCTATTTTATGAGGTTGTTTTCACAATTAATCCAAATCAATCATTCATATATCCAGATGTGTGTATCTTATCAAAAATGCCTGAAGTATTAATGTGTGCAGATAAAAATGAAGTAACTTCCATATTTCTTAAAGACTTATCGACTAATGTCCATTCAGTATGTAATAATATAATTAAAATAGAAAAGTTGTATCCCAAATTAAGTATAGAATACTCAAGTATCCTTAAAAGAAAAAAGGATAATAATGTAAGTTTTGTTTTTAATAAAATTTATGTAAAATATATTTATGAAGTTATCTTATAGGAAGAATTCAATTTTGATGAAACACAAAGTTCTTTTTTCAAAACTCCTACTGAACATGGAATGAAACCGTCTAATACAAAGATGATGTTATCTTCATTATTTACTTTTAAAGGGATAGAAAACATACATTCACCTATGACAAATTACAGTCAGCAAGTTCTCTCAATTATAGATAATCAAAAAGAGAAAGAAAAATCAAAAATAAAGAAGGGCAATAGATTTATGACGACAACAAATGAGATTCCAATTTCAAAAACAGTACTACCATATGAAAATATTTGTTCTTTTTATGAAATACCTTCCATGCATACAACACATTCTGAATGGTTTGCAGCAGAAAAGCAGTCTACAGAACTTCACGGGCAAAACAAAAATTATCAAATATCAAAACAAAAACCAATTATAAAATGTGTTGAAAATGTTAATTTTGATTTAGATGAATTAAAAAGAATTGGGAAAGTTCGTGATATGGAGGAATCTATTACAATAGGTCAAAGAAATTTCAAGCCTGAACGGAATTTGAATCATGATAAAAACAATTTATGTGAACAAAATAATTTTTACAATAAATTTTCTTCAAAGCTAGAAAACAGTTCTCAAGAAGTAAATATTTTTCATAATAATAAACTCAAAAAATCTGATCAAAATCTGCAATTGAAATCAGATTTAGAAATTCCACAACTTAATCAAATGAACTCTTCAATAAATAAAAACAGTTTCAACAGTTCTCAAATCGAGGTGTCTACTGCAGTGCCAAAGTATACTGATGCATACAAATCAAAAAGAGATAAAAAAGAATTACAAGTCCAGTCTGAAATTGTATCTTCTATGAACAAGTCAAACACTTTTTGTGAAGAATCTAAAAGTTTACTATTAAAAAAAAATAATAATCAAAATGAAAAACTATGTTCAGATAAATTATCAATATTGAAATCTGAAACTCAACAGTTTCATATAAATGACGAATATAGTAGTATGAATACCGATGCTTGTTTAACAAATTCACTGCACTCTTCACCATCTTTATTACATACATTCAACAAGCAAAGAGATGAATATTTATATGATTCACAAAATTCTTTAAATTCTGACATTTGTAGCTATAGCAAAAAGAAAAAAAATTTTAATGAATCCCAATCTTTAAAATCTGTAACAAAACAGTATGAATGTCATGAAAATAATAATACAAATAATTTTTCTTATTCTTACACATCTAAATTTAATTCAATGGTTGCTTCAAAAAGCAAATGTGAAAGAAATTTAAATAATGATGAAATGAATTCCACAATTGAATCTGATTTTTCATTATTTAAAATTAAACCAACAGATCAACTGGAAGAAAAATCATCGCATAGTTCATCAAAGAAATTTAAATTTGAAGAAAAGAATCATGAATTAAATAAAGGTTATTTTAATGAAAATCACACTTACTTGGACAAAACTCAATGTTCATGGGATATAACTAAGAAATTTATGAATATAAAATCATCACAAAATCTTGTTTTAGAATCATCTCCAATATATAGTTCAAATAATAAATATAAATACAGAACAGTACAGGAAAAAAATGATAAACTTGATGAATGCAATTTCAATGAGCATCAAATGAATTTATCTCCTATTCTTAATCTATCTCAAAAGCAAATGTCATCACCAGAATCAAATGTGTTTAACCAAAACCTCCAAGAAGAACATTGTGGACTAAACAATTCAAAGAGACCATCATTTAGTTCAATATTCAATTCTGATAATGAATCAGATAATACAGGTGTATTAAAGAATACATCTCATAGTACAACAAAATTACATAAGATTGGTGAAAAATTATATGAAACAAGTGAAAAAAATATTAGTAGCAATACACAGTATGGCGATTTTACAAGTATTCTTTCAGAATCTTCTAATGAATCACAATCAGATAACTATGAAAGTTGTAAGCAAGTTTTTGAAGAAGCTTTAACATTTGAAAATCAACAATTTTGACTGAATATTTTAATTTCAAATATAAGAAACTTAAGAAGATTGATATAGTTTTATAATAATTGAAGAATGTTCATTTAGTTTTAAAGATACTTATCTTTTACATATTTTTATGTTTATTCTTGTATATATTAGTCAATTATTGAAAATAAAAGAAATCATTTCATATAATAACAAAAATTTGTTGTACATTCAATTACAGTTAAATGACCACTCAATAACAGAAAGACAATAAAAGTTAATTGATATTGTTGATTATTTAAAGATGATATATCAAATTCAATTCTTTTTTTAGATTAACACTGCATATTAAATAAAATTCAATAAAATTTATTTCAATAATTTATTCTAATAATTCATAAAAAAATCCCAAATAAACTTTTTTTTTGTCTTTATACAATATTACAAACATTCAGATTTTTGATCCCATACATTCATTAATGACAGATAATAGAATTAAGCGTTCTGATTTACTGTCGATTCCAATATCAGTCAGGTCGTTATCGGTTAGCGTTAAAAATAAATCCATGTCTACCTAAAAAAATTGATTGAACATATAAGTAACTATGAACATCAAAACTAATAAAAAATTACTGTGCAAAAATAATCACTTCTTGTTCAATAAACATAGGAATATGTCTTTTCAGTCCAAAACGTTGTAATATTAGCATCAATTTAGCAGTACTTGGATCAAAAATAATACCACGTGGAGGTGTCTTGTATTTCGGAGGTGTGGGCGTTGTTTCATCAAACACATTATCTTCACTAACATTATGCGGTAAATTAGGAGTTTTGCTCGGACTGAACTGAGGTGTGTAACTCAAAGTCACATTTGAATCATTACTAGAGCTCCTTAGTTTTAAATTTGGCGGCCTTTTATCTTGGCATCTACAATAAGCAACGTTATTAAATGACACAAGGCGGATTAGTAAATCATCATTTTATAGCTTTTAGTACTTATATATAGGGGAGAGTAGCCCAGTCGTCGCAGCTTTTGATGTTAGGGATTAAAGTTAAAGTATAAAAAAAAAGAATAAAGGAAATGATTCTTGAGAATATAATATAAAAAAGTGAAAAAATAAAATAGTTGACTTTTCAGCACGATCCCCAAAAGGTGTTGCCCAGTTCTGGCCTCCTTAATTTTTCACGGAAGTTCAATTTATAATAATCCTCTCCACCTCGAATTCGGAAATAAAGTAAAGAAGGAATCAGGCGCCACTTTGCCCCGCTTTTAGGGTATAAAGTGCCTATTCGAGACGTATCCATACATATAGTCAGATGCGAGATAAGAAACGGTGGTGGTCAGCTTTAGACGACGGCTGTGAGTATGGGCTACTCTCCCTTGTATATGCATTTTAACTAGTGTCAAAATGTTTCGTTACCTTCGTAATACTAAAGGAGAAAATGGAGCATTATTTTCAACTAAATTATCAAACGATTTATTCTCATTATTATTTAATTTGATTGTTAAGTCGGCTTCGTGATCATCTAATCCAAGTTTTGTAAATGTATGAATTTGATTATCTTCCGTGATGAAAGTATTTGGGGATACAGGTGCTGTGCATTCTTTAAAATACGATAAGGTAGGCGATATGAGATTTCTTTTCTTGCCCTCGTCTTCTGTTGGCTTAAAGTTTAAAAATAAATTTTTGTTATTATTGCTGTTGAAATTTCCACTTTTAACCGTTTCACATATCGTTTCTTCTACGCAAATTTTTGGGATGAAAATGTCTACTTTTGAGTCATGGTATTTGTAACAACTGTTGGTTATATTTTTATTTTCTACACCATTGTTGTTATTATTTTCTACCTTATTCAGAAGGTCTTCAATATCTGATAAATCAGTCCAGTAATCTTCCGAATTCAGATGTGGTTTAGCTAATGCCACTATTTCTGTCACTGTCGATCGTTTCATCATAGTATGTGTAAATGCATCTAAAGGCAAAAACACAGTTTTATTCATTAAACGCAACGGCCCGTTAAATATAAATTACAAAAATATTATTCCGGCCAACTCACTTGCTTTATTAACTTCTAGGCCAAGATTGATCAGTTTGAAAAATAGTTTTTTATCGTTTTTTAAAGCGGCTACGCATAGAGGATCGATATCGTCGTGCGCGGCGTATTCCAACGCCGAGGGGCAACTCGTGTATACCAAATCAAACATTTTGCTACTGATCGCACACGAAAGCGTTAATACGGACATGCCTACGAAAAAAAATCCATGAAGTTTATTTGTAAATTAATAACCGACTTTGCTATTACATAAAAATTGTCTCGCGTTGTTTTAATGTTGGGTAAAACCCCTCGCCAATATGGCCTAGCGCCTATAATATGTGAACCTATATAAGATATGAACAATCGTGATATTTTGCGAAACCTATATTTTCCGCACCAACTTTTTTATAATAGGTATACTTAATTCGCATTAGAGTTCAAAATATGTTTTTATACCCATTGAATATATTCTTGACCACGGAGCTGATTGTTTCGATTAGTCGTGACATCCGATGATGCCTTTTATAGATAAAAAAATTAATATAATTGTAAAATATGAAGATATTTTGTTTTCTTAAATAAACAGGCTTAAGCCTTATTGAAAAACCCTTGTAGGATCTCTGTGGGAGATACATAAGTGAGAAATTGTTGAGGGATTCCATATAGGAACTCTCGTGATTCTCCGATGGTTCTCATACATTTCCCATATGGGTACCATGTGGGTCCCACGTTTAAGTAAACTATATTTTTTATTTATTATTTTGTAATATAAATTGTAATATAAAATTTTAGCGAATGAGTTTATTCTAATTTTGTGAAATATATTATCAAATTATAATCGCAAGAAAATGAAGGTATAAATATATATATATATATTATCAAGACTTTTATTACGAATTTTATTTAACAAATCATAAATAAAATAAAGGTTTATTTAAAAATTATAAACTTCAAGTTAGTAATGACGGACCCGCATAGCTCCCATGTGCGAAACATTTGGAAACCATGTGAATCCCAATGGGATCCCTTGTTGTTCTCATGCCCTTCACACACGGACTTTTTCATTAGGGAATGTAGATTTTTTAGAAGATTCTTCATGATTTTTTTAAGTGGTCCATATTAAAAACCCGCGATTCTTAAAAATTGCAAAATTTATATTTTTCGAGTTTCGGTTATACTTTGTTTATTACTTACGTATATTCACATCATTAAATTCATTATCATCATATGTGTGTGTGTGTGAGTGTGTGTGTGTATGTGTCTGTGTGTGTGCGTGCGTATATATATATATACGCAGGTGTAGGTACCTAAAAATGAAAAGTCATTGACGATCGCCCCGGAATCCAGCAGGAATTTGACCATATCTATATTTTCATTTCTAACAGCATGCATAAGCGGAGTCCATCCAAAGGCATTTTTGCGTTCTAAGCAGTGCTTGTCGTGCTTTTGCAAAAGCCATCTTATTATGTCGACGCAATTGTTTGCTGCGCTTACATGTACAATGTTCTCCTTATACCTATTAACGACGTTTAAGGAATAATCTGCTCTACCAGAAATGAAACCAGAAAAAATAAAATTGAATGAAATAAGCTACTATTATTGTCGTGCATTAGTGTCTACTAAAAGATAGTCATCCTCGCTCACCGCCTTTGCTCAATCGGTCGATCACTTGCGCCTGAACTTTTTTTTTGCTGGTATCGCTATTTAGCGACAATAAATTATTGAAACTCTTCTTACTCATCCTCAAATACTCAGCAGCCTTTAAAAAATTCTCAGGTATGGTCCACTTGCTGTTTCCTATCAACTAAATAAAGCAGCCAAACTTCCTTGTTATTATCATTTCTTTACATTTTGCGAATGACGGATATGAGTATATCGTAGATGGCAACTATACATTTACGCGTATACACGTGTTTCCAGAATGTGAAATATAAACATCAACATGTGTGTGTGTGTGTGTGTGTGTGTGTGTGTGTATGTATGAATGTATGCGTGCACGTTTCTGATGTGTATACATCATTTTAGAAAAAAAAATTAAACTGTACTTTGCAACAAAAATATAGGAAAAATCATATACATAATCTATTTACATTGTGTAATGAAGTAGTCGAGATTCGTTTATTTTATATGCATTGTAATTTTGGCGTAGATATCACTTACTTGTGTAAAACTGAGTCTGCATTACCTACCGTATACCGTGTACCTTGTACCTTGTACCGAAAAAATATTATCGACGTCTACAAAATTTATTAACACAGGAATTCTCATATGAGATCTCATATGATATTTTCACGCGGGTATACAATCTATTTTAAATTATTGCAAGCAAGAATTTTCTTGAAATTTGCTTTCATTATTAATGAACTGTTTGTGTTCTCAATCACCCGCCTCATTCAAAATTCACAGTATCGAATGTGGATAATATTTTGATCGATATTACATTCTCGAGATTTCACAAAGTTTTGGTTAATAAATATTTCATTTAAAATTTTGATACGTACTAAAAATACGTATAAAAGCGTTCGAATTTGTCTCGTGGCAAATACCTATTTCTATTACGTAATTTTGATTTGTAATACAATTATGCATATCAAAATTATTTTCATACATAGTATGTAGTGCATATTCATGTATAGTAATTATTTTCAACCAGGATTTCCATAGGTGCGTCATGTCAGTAAAAGAATCAGAAAATATTAACAAATTTATCCGAACTTACTACTATCAGGAATTTTTTAAAACAACAGACTTTCTACAATTATTCAATAATATAAAAATTATTAACAATTTAGTAAAGATGACCAGTTTAAGAAAACTATTAGATATCAAAATATAGTACCATCTATATATTTTTTTTTTCAAGACAAACTCAACAAATATCTATAAACGTAAATTAAAATGCAATCTATCAATTCTATCAGAAAAAAAAATCCAGACACTTAAAAAATTGAATTAGCTTAGAAAATCTTTGGCTTAAAAGCTATAAATAGAAAAACTGTCTAACACAACACTTACCGTTTATAGTTAATACGGCCACTTATTTTTATATTATAAGCTTTATATTATAAGCTTTATATTCCCATAAAAGCTGGGACAGTGAATATGTGAGTGTGACGGAATTACTTCGACTTACCGTAGTATAAATTCAGTATACCGCTGATGAAGTCTTTGCCTTTGTTTATAGATCTTAATTACTTTATTGCACAAAAGATACTGGAGTATGTGCGTGTGCAGTGTATGAGGGTGCGACTGTGCATGCACGCCCGCGTGCGCGTGTGGGTGTGGGTACTAGTCCAGGAAAACTAGCTCGAAAAGGGTCAAAATTTCACCATGATTGTGAACAGCAATGTCTCAGTGGCTTCTTATAGTTTCCCATAGTAGAAACATAATGTATATATTTGCTGCGCGGGAATAGTGAAATTTCATTGTTTAAACAATGCTCAAAGTTGAAAAAACGGTTTTTTGCTTATATATTTGTTACTATTGATCTGACAGACAAAAGTCCTAATTGAAAGTTGTAGATATTAAAAAGATCTATCGAGTAACCCGTTTACCGAAACTATATGTTAATTTGTTCATTAGTTATTGTAAATAAACCGTCTAAAATTGCTATTTTTTAAATTATCAATAAAAATTTCAGATTTTGTCATTAAGACTCGGAAAGTACTTATAAAGGTAGGTCTTACTCACCTTTATTACCAGCCATTAAGCCGAATCTGAAAAATTATTTTTTAAGGCTGTACGTTATTAATTAACAAACAAAATTTTTTTTTACAGGAATTTCTACAGCTTTGAGCAGTCGTACAGAAGTCTGGGAGGGCTCATTTTAATCTTAAAGAGTTGTACTTTCATGACCAAAAAAGATCTAAGCGATTAAACAATTAAAAGTTGCTTAAAAAACACTTTAAAAAATGTGCTCCAAAATATTTATAAACAATAGGTTCGCACGGTCAGACTATTATAGTTAGAAACTTCTCGACTTGATATTCATAAAAAAGGCATTTTTTAAGAAATTTTAAGACCTGAATGGTTGCTCTAGCATAATTAGAAGCTGAGATAATCTTTTTTTTTTAAATCACTACGGCCTTATTTTTAAACATTAAGGAACGAAATATGGTGCTTTGCTAAGTTCGATAGTTGTTCTAATAGTAAACAAATTTT
>UXGD01006922.1:0-11744 GCA_900474315.1 Torymus auratus
TAAAGAGTTGGCCAGTCCAGAGCACGTGTAAATTGCCACCCGAGCCGAAGGCGAGGGTGGCAAACATGTGCTCTGGGATGGTCCTCTTTATTCCCATGTTGCGTATACGATTTTTCATCATACCCGGGCCGAAAATACCACATTCGCGTTTTGGAGCCGGGAGCGAAAATGGTACTTTCGACCGGGGTATGGTGAAAAAAAGTTTTCCTATGAAGCAATGAATCAATCTTCATTTAGTACAATGTAAATAAAATATTGATTGTTTGATTTATGATTCATTCAGTCATTCTGAACTGTTAATTTAAATTCAAAATTCGGTAGCACTTCATATTATTGGAAAATTTTCTTTTTTTCTGAAAGCTGCTATACTTCAGTCACTTTTCCGTATTTGTTTGTTTTTATTTTTTTTTTTTTTTTTTTTCAAAGTATTTAAAGCAATCTAAATTTATGATATACTGCAGTTATTTAAATTCATATAGATACGTTTATAAAATGCACAAGGCCTTAAAATTGACGAAAATGAATTATAACAATTATCATATGTCATGATAAATATATCTCCAACAATAAGTCAAGAGAAAAGGTTACGAATGAAATTTTTGTTAACTAAAAGTATGACTGACAATCTTTTAATAAAAATGAAATAGGAAAGAAAAGAATCAAAAACCAAAAAGTCTAATTAAAAACCTCGTTGCATCAATTATCACACACTTCTGCAAAGTGCATTCGCCTCTCTGTCAGCTAAACATACGCGCAATTAACAATCCAAAGCGCGAGTGACGCACTGCAACGCTCATATCATTGCACACTCCTCAGCACTCAAGAATCAACTATTACACTATTGACTATAATGCAATGAAAACAAACAAAACTTCAAAATTCGCTCCCTCATTTATGACCTACGTAGTGTAACCCGCGTGACCAGCGCTGGCCAATCGCATGTTCGCTCGGTGCCCGCAAGCGCCGCCCTAACCTCTCAACGAAAAAAAGTCGAACAGGAAAGCCGGTGCGTAGCGTAGTACTGAGTACGTCGAACCGGCGGAGGCGCTGCTGCTTGTACATGGTATACACACGTATAACTTATTATACCCGCCGAGTTGTGCCTGTGTAGCGGAACCAGCCGACGTTTTTCAAGGGTACGGCCTCGTGCGGCGTCTCAGTCGTGCCTTCGCCGCCGAACCAACGTTGCCTGTCTATCTCTCTCCCTCGCCTACATACGGAGAGAGAGAGCTGCATGCGTATATACGATTCGCTTAACATATATACATACAAGCGTATACAGTGTAATTGCCCGCAGGAATTCCAAGTGTGTGCCCGTGTCGTAGCAGCAGCGAAAAGGAGTGCCCCTCTACACGCCCGTATCTACATATACATACACCACCATCATCAGTACCATCACGCCTATAATCAAGTATTCACAAGTGTGCGTCTCTTTTTTATTCTCAATAATATTTTGCGTGTTCAACACTGCCAGTCCGCCTGAGAGCCTTTGTGTGCGGAGAGTGTTTATAAATGTGTGTGTTTCTATATATTGACCTTTACGTAAAAGGCGGAGCGTAATAGTATCGCGTGCTGTGTGTAGTAGTAGTAGTTGCTCCGGATTAGAGCGCGCGCCGGCGTCTAATGCTCGTATAAGATACTTATTTAGAAGAGAGTCCCGCATCGCGGCACACACACACCCGCGTGCGCGCGCTAACTTCTATTGCGGTGTAGCTTCTATAAGCTATTCTATTCGTTCGTTCGACCCCCGGGAAGAAGAGCCAGCCAGGCAGCAGCGCGTGTAACTATATACCTTGTATACCTATATATCTGTTGCATGTGTAAGAAAGAGCTATATACAGGGTAAGAGAGAGAGAAAAAGCGCGGCGGAGAGGACGGCGTCCTTCGACAGTTCCACATAGGTACCTACCCGCGCGAGAGTATAAGAGAGTGTAGTGTCGCGCGGCAAAGACGATCTTATGCTCTGAGCGAAAGCGCGCGGGAGAAAGAGACGCCGGGAGCGAGAGACCGACATACGTCGCACGTACAGCAGGTACCTTTCTCCTCTCTCCCATTGCTCGGCAGAAATTCTCTACGAAAGCCCTTTTTTCTCCCTCCCTCTCCGCTGTCTTCGCCTTTTTTTCATACGCGCCGCGCCGTTCGGACTTTCGGAGCATGTCTACAGCAGCGAGCCGTCGTTAATCGAGTTTGTATGGGATGCTTATAAGTAGGTACGCGCCGTATCTACCTACCTACGCTTTCGCTTATCCTGCGTAATTTGCTACATTAAGTACGAGTTTTGCGGTCTCGGGCGTTTGTCTGCGTATATTTGCAGTGTGTCCGAGTGTATTGGCCGTATAGAACAATGGAGAGCCTGTGGGGGGAGTCGACAGCTTGCCTGAGTCACTTTCCTGGAATCATATACTTTGGCACTTTGTAGAGTCGTGGTAGATTGTAGTTTGGTTGAGAAAGGCTTATGTCAAAGAATCATTATGGCTACTGCTTGGTTGGGCTTGGTACACCCAAATGACTTTGCCTAACTTTGTTGTACTTAACAGAGAACTTTTGCTCTAACACATCTCTGCTTGGCAAAGCATAAGTGTCTCAAACATTTAAAGCGAGTTTTCATTGAACGTCATTTGTTTACATCTTTTTTTTTTTTTTAGACAAATAAAAAGAGGGATACACACATTCATATTTAAAGCTTCTAAAAGAACAAATATACACGTATATATAACACAGCTTAAATCTATACGCCTGCATAACCATGAATAAAGCGCCAAACAACGGCACAGGCTCTGGGGGCGATGAGAGAAACACAAACGTTCGGAGGTACAAATCAACAAGCAATCCCCCGAAAGCTTCTTCCTCCAATGCGAGTTTACCTGGGAGACAGAGCGAGGTCGAGTCTGTTAACAGGTTTGTCAAATTTATGTAAAAAAAAAAGAGCAAAGAGTCCAATTAAAAGAGTAGCCACAGTTTCTACATTCTTTCGCTTTCTTTGTGTTATTTTCATGTTTTGCTTTTTTACATACAGCTTGGTGAATGTATTGTTTGTGAACTTTTTTTAAAGAAAAAGCTTTCATTTTTTAATCAATATTTTTTTAGTTATGCCATTATTGATTAATGGTTTAGCTACAAGAAATTTCACAATGGAGGAATAAATTATTAACACAAGAATAAAGAAAAAGGATTCTTAACAAAATAATATTATTTTTTTATAATTATTTTAAAATTTAGCTGATTGTATAATTGAAAGAATCCAATAAATTTTATATAATATTATGTATTCTTAAGATTTTTCATAGTAGCTAAAACTGTTATTTTTGTTTTAATGGAATAAAAAATGTGGACAAAGGACAAGTAACTTTGGTCTACCATTTTTTAATTTAACATCTGTGTAACTATTGCCTCTCATCACCTCCAGTATTTCTTGCTCACAGAGCTTCACATTTCATTATTCTTATCATGGAGTGCAGGCCTTACTAATCAGTTCTTAATCTATTTGTGTTACAGACCCAAGAACATTGCAGGAAGTGTAGTTAAACCACAAGGTGTAGGAAGAAACAATCAAAGAGTAAGAAATTTTCAAAAACTTATTTATTATGAAACTTTTAACACATTGTTGTTTTATCTGTCATCTGTATGCATTATTGCAATACTTCATATGTACTTAGATTCTGAGGTTTTATACCTACAAGTTTTAACTTAACCTTCAAATATAATTTTGATACTGATACCTATTTAGATAACATTTTGTGATAACTTTCATCATTTTGTTGTTTACTTCATTCATTTATCACAATTCTTTGATTCAAACATATTTTTCAAGTATATTTGTATTTTCTTCATGTTTTATATCAAAAGCATATGTGGGTATTTATTTTCATTGATTATAAGCAATGAATTATGTAATAAATCATGTCTAAGGTATGCAGCTCGAATTACATACAGTTCTACATTTGATAGACTTAAATTAAAATTCATTTTATGGATACAACAGTAACTAAGAATCAATAAATTCAATTCAAAATTTTGCAACAGTGATCCAAATAACAAGTTCTAATTTATAATTTTGATTTTTCTAAATTTTATTATAAGTGAATGAATAATAACTTAATTAAAAATAAATTCTGATTGTTTCAAACACTCAATTATATCTTTTTTTTCCTAAATGTACATTATTTTAAAATTGAATTATATTAAACAATAACAAAAGTTTTTGATTGCTATCATTCAATGAAAACATGAACAATGAAATGCCTCAATGAAATGTATGTTTCAGAGTAAACTTCGCAGTCCAGCGAAGACTGGGTTGGGCCAGCCAAGTCAGCCAATGAACCGTGTCAACAAGCCTGTTAGTATTAACAGAGTAGCGAAAAAGTTTAGTGAAGGTTTAAAAGAAAAGAGTCAAATGATTAAAATGACACAAGAAACTGAAAGTGTAGAGCAAAAACAAAAAACGTCAAATGTACAGACTGAAAGTAAAGAATCAACTGAGCAGGTTGAAATTAACAAACAAATAAAAGAATCCAATAATGCTGAAGAACAGTCCTCAAATCAACAAGAAAATGGAAATGCTAATGGATTAAATGGAAAAGAAGAAACTCCACAAGAGAATCTGAAGGAAGAAGAAAGTAAAGAGAATGGAAATACAGAACAGAACGGAAAAGAAGTTTCTGAAACGAATGAAAAGGAAGATGATTTTAAATTACAGTTAGAGGTTGAAGAAAATGGTGTGAAGTCTGATGAAGGTACACAAAATGAATTGCCAGAAAAAGAGGCAAACAAGGAAGATGAATCTCAGAAACTCTCTAAAGAGGGAGTTCCAGAAGATGCACAACCTGCCAGCGAAAGTTGTTCTGTAGATGTAGTTGAATCTACAACGTCAGAAATTTCTGAAGCTACTGAATCATCTACTCCATCAGAAGTTAAAGATAAAGATAATGAAAATCAAGATGCAAATAGTGATCTCTTATCATATAACTCTTCCATAATGTTAAAGGACGTACAAATTAAATTAAACGATTGTTTAAAAGACTCAAAGGTAATATAATTGATTTTAGTGCAAAAGTTTGATGCACATATAAATCTGTACTAATTCGGTTTATTGTTTTTTTTTTTTGGGTTCAATGTATAGAGCTTAAATCGAATGAAACCTTTTAAAAGCTGTAACCATAACAAGCTGATTCCAGTCTTTGACGTATGGAATATTTTGCTTTTTTTTTAATTTTTTTTATTTTTTATGTCTATATTTTATGTATTTTATTTATTATTATTTGAACGTTTATTCAGTTATTTTGCCTGAAATCTAATTATATTGTTAAGTAGCCATTATTTTAATAGAATGTTTCTTACTATATAATTCTTTGTCTAAGGGGGTTTGAAGTCTACATAAAACTTCTCTTCTTCAATTTTTTCCAATATCTGAATAATTCCCTGTTTTTAATATTATGAACTGAATTAAATATTATGAAATAAACTTAAAAGTAAATGAATGGATGACTGATATCACTTAATCATGAAAAAGTCAATGTCCAAATTTGATTTGAAACCCCTTTATTTTACATATATTTTCCTAATTTCTTTACTATTAAGACTAAATAGTTTTCTTATTGAAGTAGAGAAAATTAAAAAATTTCAATTTGATTTTTAGGGTGAAGAAAATAACGTAGAACAAAGCTTACCTGAATATGCTCATAAAGAAGCCACATTCGGTAACACACTCAGAAAAATCTCAGGAAGGAATTCTATTGGCCGCATGAGAAACGTAACATTACGAGATAGACAATCGTCTCCTAATAGCTCACTCTTTGTGAACACCTCCAATTTATCTTTTGACCACACGCCTTCAGACTACAAAATTCTGCGCCATCGTAGTGCTTTATCAGAACTCTCTTCGAGCATTAATGGCACACCTTATGACAGGAAACGTAAACTGATTGAGGAAAGTACGAGCACGGCAAAGAAACCAAAGACAGAAGAGAGTACTAGTTTGTTAAATGCCTCCTTTGAATTCTTCAAATATCCCTTCCAAAAGCCCAGACAAAATTCCACACCTTATAAATTCCCAGCAGATAAACATAATTTGAGCACTGGTGAGGAAGTACAGGCGGACGAGTCAGGAGCGCCTAGAAAGTGGTGTGCCATCATGTAATGGGAAGAAATATAATTCGGTTAGGACATAAACGGAATTGCAGGATAGGCGATATATCGCTTATATGTAAGTGATTATTTGAATAGACAACAGAGCCCTCATACCACACTCATACTTTTGTAATTTTTTTGTTTTTCATAATTAGTATTCTCATAAATTCCCATAAATTTGCATTTTACAATAAGGTATTTCTTGAAAATAATAATTTTGGTTTTGAATTATAAATATTCAATTTTTAAATCGGTTTTTAAGTATGTTTCTACTCAGTAAAACGAAAAACTTCATTTTTATTTATAAAACATTATTTATGAGAATATTAATTTTTGTAAGTGACAAAAGTATGAGCCAGATTAATCAAGGGTTTTGATCCAAATATTGAGAAGAAAATTTTGATTTTAATTTTCTATTTCATATACAAAAGACAAAAATGTAAAATTATATCCATTTTCATAACTTTAATTTACACCTATAAAGTTTCCTATAGTTATTTTTTTGTTCATTTAAATATTAAAAATACGTGAATATTATTATATAGAATAATATAAAGTACACTATACATGTTTTATAATATTACTAGTAATAATAATCCACTTAAAAATAGAATCTGAGGTCAAAACCCTTAGAATGATGTCACATTGAATTCTAAAGCATCTTTTACTAAATTCAAGTTTTAACATTTTTAATTACCATATATTTTTTCACATAAATTGTTGAGATATTTTATCAGATTTACAGATTTTTTAGTTTTGGTATCAAACCCATCAACAAATATTTCTCATTTTTAATTATAAATCTTTAGATTTTAAAGTGACTGCATCATAAAATACATTAGCATAAGAAATATACATAATATCTACTTTATGACATTTTATTTCATCCCAGCGCAGATGTATCGTTCATCCTGCAATACCTTTCAATTCATATAGAACTACTAACAACGCGAAGAAATCTGATATGCATTTAGCAGTCAGGTAATTATGAGTTTAGTCTGACGTGCGCATTTCCCATGCTTAATCAACACGAGAGAACGTATATATGTATATGTATATTTTTCAACGGGATCAACTTGTTAGTAGAGGAAGTTTTCAATGAGTCCTTTGAAGTCGATGTACTTTTCTGTTTTTGTGTTGTCTATTCGACGTATTTAAATAGACAAAAAGGATATCTATTTTTTGTACATTGAAATTTGATGAGCTGTAATTGTTAAAAAGGAGATTCGTTTTTGTGATTTTGATGGAATGCTTGTAAACATTAGCACCTATTTTTGTATTAGCTAATCAATCCATTCACATAACTATTTATACAGATTTTACTCCATGACCTTGTTAAAATGAAGTTTGAATTTATGTCCCTTCTCGTTCAATAAAAAATATTTTATTTTAAAATATGTTTCTGTCATAATTGTTCGGTAGTGAAAGCAATAACTCGCGTTGTACCTATTTTTTGTTGTTGTTAGGTACTTTTGTATTATTATAAAAATGTTACCGTATTTCGAAATTTCACGTATCAGCACTGGATAGATAAATATCACAAGGCACTTTTGTTTTTTTGTATTGCTTTTATTTAGTTTTGCGTTTTGTCTATCATGTAGATTGTGGAAACTTGTGCGAAAAGAGGAATTTTGTTTCAATGGATTTTGTAAATTGATTGTTTCATCGATGCGATAAATCTATGTAATTTAATGGAGGAGTTTCATAAATATAAGTATCGCAAATACCATTCAACTGTAATCTCATTGAAAATAGTATATAAATTACGTCCACTTCGCATTTATTCTAATCACAAGTAGTTTGTAATCGTCATTGGCATTTCACACAGGACTTTGTTGTTGGCTTGCCTTTTCTATTGTGTTAACATCATCTAAACACTAAATAACAATAGCAATGATAGCTGATTTTTATTTTTTAAGCGAATGAGGGTATACTATAGCACTAATCAGTCTTCATTGGCAAGTTTAAGCTTCAACAATTTATTACAAAAAATTGTAGCAGTTTATGAAAAATATTACCGTTGATAACAACAAATCCAAAAATTACTCACTACTAATATATATATACTCTGAATCAATAAATTTAAGATCTCTGTTTTTAACAGTTTTATTGCTGTAACCAAGACTCTCAGTTCTATAAAATCAAGTCTGCAGTGTAAAATAAGATCAATTTTTAAAAAGGCTACAATTTTTTTGTACTAAATATTCGACTTGAAACTATTTATTTAAATGTTTATTGGCGTTATTGTAGACTTGAATTGAATGGAGATTTAAAATTCTTCTTAGTGAAGACTATGTGACGTAAAAACCAACGTATGTGAAGAGTAATGAAAAAAAGACTGCGGCGTTAATGTGTCAATGTAGTATTTGTTTACAATATATACATATATATACCCTCAAAGAGGCATTGATCAAATACGCTAATTCGAAGTAACGGAATTGCATATCTAGCTGTTCTAACGGTATTTTGTTTTTTTTTTAAGATTTATACTTCGAATATATGTTATTTTGATAAATCTGTTATCAGTCCATTATCTACCAAATGAAATATATAATTATTTACAAGATACATTGTTTTCATTTCACCACTTTATTAAATTTAATATTCATAGATTTCATAGATCAGAGAGCAATTTTTCTTTCATTCTTTGATTTCTCTGATTTATTGCAAGACTTCTAGAATATAAATATGTATTTTATTTGTGAATTCCAAAACAGATTTATCAAAATGAAAAGTGAAAATAATATTGTAGTCTATCGTAACCAAAAGTTGATGGCAAACATATTCCCTTAAAAACATTATAATAAACCTGCGCAATTAGACTGCTTTACGTTTACGATACCGTGATCGTGAAAGGCGACGCGAGATGAAACAAAAGAACCCGCGTGATGTGCGACCAAAGTCATTCGTTTGATTTTTTACGAGTTTAGCCCGAGACGAAAAATGTGAATGTCACGTTTTCCATTAATTTCTTCAAAAACTGACTTCCGGACGAAATGCCACCGAACTATATATAAAGAGCGTATATAAAAAATTGTAAACTAGCCAAAGTTTCTCGTAAACGATGATGAAATATTTTTTTTTATAAAATATTGCTATTTCTCCAATAGTCTCGGGCCTACAAACACGAAGTCTAATCAATATAATTTTTTACTCGTTAATTCAATTATTATAAAGTATTAGACAGAGAATATTAAGGCATGTAAATAAATAGAACGTATGAAGTTTATAATAAATTCTCAGACTCTACAAAATGTCTTTTATTTCCATACCACACTCATTCTGAATGATTAAAAATTTTATAGTTTTCTTTCTTTTTATTGATTACGGATTTTGTTAACATACATGAAAAAATTTAACTGAGACTACTTATAAAAAAAAGTAACTGCGCACTGCACAGTTGCAGATATTGAGTGCTATGTGGATAATTTGAATTTGGGCGCTCATGGGCCTCATGGCGCTATCGTCGCAAAGAAAATTTAATTCTCTCCAAACATTTTCCTGCAGGTGGAGCTACTTATACTTCCTGTCAAATTGAAATGTGGACCTTCAATAATTGTAATATTGTAAAAAATGTAAACGAACATGAAAAAAAAGACGATCGGCATTTGACGGACGTGCAATCATGTATCAGTCAATCAGTGAATAAGTGATGTGGCATAGCGGCATAGTACAGCAAGGCATAGACATATAGCTAATAAAAAAGTAGAAGAAGAAGTAAACAAACATGCTAATAATGAGTACTTTGTTTATTGTGTTACGAAAAATAGTTTTTAATTGTGTGAAATATGAAATATTTACTTGATACGTGTTAAGCTCTAAGCAAATAAATAAAATTGGTGAATGTGAAAAAAACATCGTCACTGTCGCTGAAAAAAGTATTGGTATTGTCTGAAACATGTGCAATTTTGAGAAAAAGGTAGCGGCAAATCATGATTGTCGGAAACTGGACTTCGTCTGCTTGTCAGAAATCAGGTAATGTACTGATTATTATTATTTTTCAAAATATGTAATATGTCAGTATTTCTGTATATAAATGCATACATATATACAATATTAGCAAGTTACATTTATTTAAAAAGTTAATCTTTTATATATAAAAGAGAGAAATTTCTTAAACATAGTGTTCAAAAGTTAATTCGCTTTTATTAGAAATAAAAAAGCCACTATCAATATACAGCGTGAAATTTGAGCTCTATAATTCTCTTGCAATTTTATTAAAATTTTGTTTAAACATCTCCCTGATAAATAAATATTTATCCAAGTCTAATATTTTTTTTTTTTTTAAATTAAAGAAAGTCAAAATATATTTTTTCGAATTCCACGCTATACCGTGCATTCTACATGTGTACATACCCACAGCATGTATATATACGTATTTTAAAGAGCTTCATAAAGAAAAGGAAGCGAACGGCAACCACTAATCAGACCCTTGACTTTACGCCCTCTCGCAAAGCGCGTGGCTCTCGAAGAACCCAGCGGCTCTAATTAGACTCTCTTGCACTCCACACTCATCTTCATCCTTCCTCAACTATCCGGCGTACGCATGCACTCGAAGCTACAACACCATACCTAACCTCGAGCAGATCGCGAATAAGGCACCACACACATCGCCGTTTGCCGGACGTTGCGCGCATACAACCGCATCGCACGCGCGAACCGAGAGATGGACAAAGCGAGTTAATCCCACCTCTCAGCTGCACTTTGACTGCATTCCAGAAATGTGCGGCATTAAACCCCGCGCGCACGGGTTCAAAGGACTGGGGACGCTAATCAAGTTGGCCCAGTGCAGAGGCGTGCGCGGAATGTCCCGGGATGGCCATAGGTAAATAGGAGAGAGGAGGTCGTGTGCTGGCATGTGCGTGTGGGGCCGGAGGTGATCTTTTAGGGAGCGGTTTGGCACCTACTGCGAACCCGGAGTATTACGGAAGTAGAATGCGGTGGATGCGGTGTAACGTTTACGATGTAAAGGATTAGTTGGCGATCGATGCAGATTGCAGCTCGTTATTGCAGGTTGTGCTTTTTCGAGGGTGATTAGGGTGTTGGGGTCTGGAGGTAATGATGAGGTAGGGGTTATTGAAGTGAGGTGGTAAAATTAGGTTCGTTAAAATTAGGGCTGCGCGAGAGCGAGATAATACAATTTTTTTTTCACTCAATATGAAAAGTATTATTGTCTTGTCTTGAAATGCTTGATCATATTGGAGCTACGCGCGACGTGCGACAAAAAACGAGTCGATTGTTTAAAAAATTAGAGGTCCGTGTAGAAGAGGACGCAGACGTAAAATAGTATGTTTTAGAAATAATCGACTTGTTCACTCGCAGACGTAAAATAGTAAGTTTTAGAAATAATCGACTTGTTCACTGTCGCTCGTCTCCGTAGCTCCCTTTTTTGCGAGGACCTCACTGCACTTCCGATATTTCGGTTTCAGACCTTTTTAAATGTCCTTAAATTTAAGAAACTTTCAAGTTACAAATTTACTGAATTTTAAGAATAATGCAATTAATTCAAGGTAATTTAATATACAAATACACTAGGTTTAATACAAAAATAATAAAATTTTGGCACAAATATAAATAAATGCAAAATTTGAAATTTGATTTTTCCCGCCATATATAAT
>UXGD01006923.1:0-11744 GCA_900474315.1 Torymus auratus
GTGTCCGCGACTATGAAGGTATGTCGAGCGGCAGCATGCGACGCGCTGCTCTCTCTCTCTAGCTTTGTACGCCGAACCTACATCTCGCACATGGCGCGGGGAAGCGCCGTAACTCTAATAAACCATACATTATATTGAAAATAAAAAGGTGTTCATCATTAACCTCTCCACAACCTCCAACACTACTGAAAGAATCAGACTATAACTTGTTTTTAAAATCTTATTCAATCTCAACGTAATTAACAAGACCTTTTTTAATAATTTAATTGATTTGATAAATGAGTGTCTGATTATCTGAATTCTGTTTATATTATTGTACATGTGTTAGATAATTTTTAGATAATTTATATTTTTATCATCTTTCAATTGTCTGTAACATGAGCGTTTTTATTCATTCTTATTCTTTTTGTAGACGTTAATTTCGTTCTTGTTGAGGTATAACATTTACTTTATTATTATATTGCTCTACCGTATTTTGAAATATGTTTAATTTTTTAACTTTAATTTTGGTTACGCATCTTTATTCAGCTTAATCTAACCATTAATCCTCTCATGCTCTCCGACGCTGAGCTTACATCAATTGTTCAAATAAAATATTATCTTTTGAAATTGAGTGAATTATTATAAATGCTGCATATAGTAAACGCAGCCATTCACATCAATGCAGTAAATCAATTACGCGTAAATAGCAGAAATAGAAATAGAATTTTGAAGTGATAACTTCTTTGAGCCGGTGACAAGTGTGCTGTACAAGCGCTTTAGCGACGGGTTTCTCCCTCCCTCTCGCGTGCGCGCGCGTGTGATGTACACGTGAAACCCGCAGCGATCGCCGCGGCCGACGAGATTTCCGAGAGCGTTAATACCGGTAGTGGATTGGTTCCGTGCTCGCCTGTGGAATTAACACGACTGGCGGCGCACGAGTATTTATGGATCTCTCTTTCTCTCCCCTCTCTCAGGTATCCGGAGACTCGTTCGCTCTTTCTCTTTCCTCTCTTCCTTTTTCTCCCCTTTTCCCCGGACGTTTAGCGCTATACGAGGCAAGAAAGCGAGCGGCGAGGGAACGCGCGCGCGAGAGAGGAGAGCGATTAATTAATGAGCCCGCTGGCGACCGCGAGAGAGAGAGAGCGGGAGAATTACTCACCTTATACGACACGAACACCGGGAGCAGCCGCTCGCGTATATGTATACGGGTGTGTATGTACGAGGCACTCGGTAACGAGCGGCGTGTATACACGTGTACGTGCTCGCCCGCCGAGTACCTCGTATACATATATATACACACCCATACGCGTTTATATACACACGCATACTTATATATACGCGCAACAGAAGAGTTGCGCACTACACTCTTGGAAAGCATCGAGTATATATCGCTTTTGAGAGAGAGAGAGAGCGTGATGCGCGCGCACGTGTGTGTATATGGGGTGACTCGTGTTGGGCGCGGATGGGGGATGGGGTGTGAGCAGCGACGACAGGATTGAATCGTCAAAGTGATGCGTGAAAAATACGAGGGGAGCCGACGGCGTTTTTCGGAGGGGTGACTCTCTTTCGCTTTCTCTCACTCGTCATCGTATACAGACATACAAGCGCGCGCACCGTACATACAGTCGACTGGTCTATAAATTTTGAAGAATACTTTTGCGCATAATGCTCTGTACGCGCGCGCTCTCTGATGCGACTTGTATTTGCGGAAAATATTTTTGCGATTATAGGGGGGTTGCTTACGGTATAATAGAATACAAGCTGTCTGGAATGGGGTGAACGAAAAAAAATGGTCAAGTCACTTGTTAGACCTCTTATATATATATAGTATATTGTTGGTTGCTAGGGCTGCACGAGAGCAAGACAATACAATATTTCTCCGTAATTATTGTCTCGCTCTTGTAAATTCTTGCAAATGTCTCTTGTTTTGGTATTGTCAGTCAATATGAAAAGTATTATTGTCTTGTCTTGAAATTCTCGATCATATTGGAGTTACACAAACGTGTGACAGTAAGCGAGTCATTACAAAAGGTCTTACAAAGGTCAACAGCAAGTCGATTATATAAAAAAGTGTTAAACCTAAATAGTGGAGGCACCTGAGGTCCACGTAGAAAAGGAAGGCACGCAGACACAAGACTTTTACACATACCATGATATAGGCAGCGACATAAATTGAAGGTAGAGGTGTTAAGACGATGAAAAAAATTTTTTAACGACATTTAATTATTATAACTAGTCACCTAGAAGAAAATTCAACAAAATCAGTTTGGTTTTTTATTCAATTTAGATTTTAAAACCGTCATTTTGTTCCTTGTTCAATTTCAGGGGTAGTTCCACAGGAAACATTAGAAAATTATCTAAACCTGCAAAGTTACAATCAATGGTTTGCGAGAGACTACTCCTGAAATTGAACAAGGAAAACAATGACGGCTTTGAATTTTTTCTAGGTGACGGTAACTAGCTATAATAATAATTAAAAGTCGTTAAAAATTTTTTTTCGTCATCATAACAGCTCTACCTTCAATGTATGTCATTGCTTGTATCATGGTATGTGTAAAAATCATTGTAAAAATTTATTTTATAGCACAGTGACCTAAGCCCACACTGAGGTCACGCCTATCCGTGCCCTAAGTAGCCCTTTTTTGCACCGTAAGGTTAGCGCACGAGCGTAGCGAGTTTAGTAATAATTTTGATAAATTATTACTAGAAGTAATAATAATTAATTGAGTTCTTTTCAAGACAAGACAAGATTCTTTTTATTCTTGTCACCACAATCTTGATATTGTATCAAAAACTGTGTATAAATATTGTATCGATTATTGTCTTGAATTTTGAGGCAAGACAATACAATATCAAGATTAATATCTTGCTATATCGTGCAGCCCTAGTTAGTACTTAAAAATCGAAAACTTTTTTTAATCGCATTAGCTAAACAAATATGTTAAACCGATACAGTCATACTGATTGAAGCGCTTTGTCTCAACCCCAGGACGTCAGCTTCTCAAGACAGTCGTCCAATATATTCATTATACCGGCGTGCTATCAAACCACGGGCGCGTTATACTTACACGCGCGCTTCCAAAACAGCGAAATCATCCTAGACTCAATGCATTAACCGCTCTCCTATATATCCACGCGCGCACACGCACGAAATTCAAAAGTGAAACCTCACGCTCAAGTCTAACTCCCCCTCGTTAATCCCTTCCTCACTCTCTCTCTCTCACTCCACCCGCAGGCGAATTACGATATAATATAAACACGACGAGCCGCACGCACTCGCTGCTCCATCAGTCACCCGCTCATCTCCCTCCCACTCTCCGCTGCTCCCCGTAATGACGCACTTATCGAGCCCTTTCTGCGTCACACACGCATACAGCCACGAAATCGTGATATTCCATCGCGGGCGATAAGCAGACGACGTAACAAATTACGAGGGGGAGCCGTATATATATAGTGGTGGTTGTGTGCGGCTGCGGAAGCGTCCTTCGATCTTTCCCTCTAAAATATATATACGCGCGCGCGGCGAAAGGGCGAGCGACGAAAGTCGAGTGCCCCGAGCGAGAAAGAGATTATGTGAGCGAGGGGCGGGACGGCGACTGTGAAAGGACGGTATATATGTGGTGGTCGGTGCGGAGGATATGTATGTGTGCGTGTGGGGGATGAACGAGGGGGATGTGTATTAGGCGGCTGACGGATGAGGTTTCCTTTTTTTTGAGGGAAGGAGAGAATTGAGAGGGTGGGTGGTCGCGTAATGGTAGGGTTCTGCTGTACCGACGGTTGCGTCAGTTTTGGTTGGATCATTGTAATATCAAAATTTGTTATAATATATATATTTCCGATCTCAAAAGTTTCTTCCTAACTCTAATTATTTAGTCTATTCAATCATAGAATTTTCTTTTTTACAAATACCGCTTCAAATGACGTTTTAAAAATCAAGGAAAAATTACAGATTCGTGTGCATAAACCGTTATAGGTTTACTAGGTTTCTGCACCCTTTCGTATCTGATTTTATCAGATATTTGCAGTCAAAACAAAAACAAAAAATAAATTCACTCAATCGTATCAACAACAAAAAATTAGATCTATGTATATCAATGCCATTAACAATAAAAGAAACAAGTTGAATCCAACCCCAATCCAATCCAACTTCCAATGTATTTATTGATCTCCATCTCGCGTCCATTTCTCTCTCTCTCTCTCTCTCTCTCTCTCTCTCTCTCTCTCTCTCTCTCTCTCTCTTTTTCCTCTCACGCTAATTAAAAATGAATCCGCAACCACACACTACTTCTGTCAGCCGATGATTAATGTCCCGTCAGCCAAGATCAACTCCGTCGATCGTGCTCCGTGCGATTGCTACCCCCCTCTTTTTTCAACACTACTCTCACTCACCCTTACATACATATGGACACCCGTCGCATGAAAAAAAGAAAAAAAAAGTAAGCAGCAAACCAAACATAAAACAAGACGCACGACGAGAGCTTATATACACGTCGACTGGGTTGTTACCCTCCCCTAATACAATTACACCCTGCGCTCGTTCGCTCGCGCGCGCGTTTTTAACGGTCGATTTGGCCGCGTCGTAGAGGCCAGTTAGTCAGGCTCTCTCTCTTTCTATCCCCTCGGAAAGGGAGCGAGAGAGAAAACACACAAGCTCGCGCCGGGGGGTCAAAACTGCCCGCAGATGTCGGCCATAAAACTCTAGCCCTGCGCGCGCGCGCTTCTCTATCTCTCCACCCTCCCCTTCTAACCCACACACATACGCGCGAATAAGGGCGAGCGTAAGCTTATAAACCGGAGCGAGCGCACCTTCGGGAGTGGGGAGGGGATTGTATCTCCCGGCTGAATACACGCCCTTAAATAAATCCGTCCTCGCGCTCGCTCGCGTGAACGCTATACGCGCACGCATTATACTCTCGCTCTCGCATGTGTGTGTGTGTGTGTTGTAGTAGCGCACGCGGCAGAGATCCGCACTGAAACGTGGCTGTTGCGCTGCTGGCGCGCGTTATACGCGCTCTCTGCGCTATACAATATACCTACCCCTTCCGTACGCGCGCGCGCTTATACAGCTTTCTCCGGGAGCCGAGGCGCCGGATAAAGCCGACACTGCAGCCGGCTATGTGCCTCATCTGCTTTTCCGTGTACGTGCGCGTTTGCGTGTGCGAGGGTGAGAGAGCTGGTGATATTGACCTGGAAATTCATCTTCGGGAAAGGGAGGGAGTGAGTCTGTCGTCGAGTCGGGTCGATAAATTGGGTGTATCGTTTCTTTTGTGGGATATTGGGGTTTCGATTTGGCGGGGGGTGTGTTTAAAATGTTATTGGGGCTGTGCGGGGCTTGATAATTTATGGGATTGGAGTGTGAAAATATATATGGCGATGGGAGGTCGAAGGTGATTATAAATTTATTGCTCTGGGTGTTTGATGCGGTACAAAGATTTCGTTAATACGAGAATCATTTGGAAAATTGATGTTGTGGTAATGAATTATACGGAATTCGAAAATATTTGACTAAGCAATTATAAAAAAAAAGATTATTCTCAAAGTAGCTTTATGGATCCTTTGTACCCTATTGTGAATCGTCAGTAACAGAGCTAATCATGCACACATTTCCGATACATCTTCAACCAAATCTAAATCTCGTCCTTAAGAAAAAATTATAATCATCACAATACTTCAACATTTCTTGATCGTGAATAAAAAAAAACTTAAACCGAAACCCTTAAAAGTTCAAAGCACGAGAGAGCCGATTTGCCCACTCCCCTATTCGCATTGAGCGCCACCAGCGCCACAGTATGTACGCAATTTCACTCTCCTCCGGTCTCCGCCGCTCTCTCAACCGTCCCTCCTTATCTGTTTTTCATGCAAACGACGCTGCGGGGACCGCCGTAGCTTACACTCACTTCGCGTCAAAGCTCCCTCCCCCACTCTCGTGTGTGCACGCGCAAGCGAAAGACTCCCCCGCGGCGCGGCTGAACTATTGTGCGGTTTTCTTCCTCGAAAGTAGGGGTGGGGGTGGGGGGATTTCGCCCGGGGGGCGTATAGAGCAAACATAAACTAATTTCACTTTTAATGATGTTTCTAATTACGCTGCTGCCGCCGTCGCTGCGCGAGCAACTCTCGAGGATTACGAAGCGTATACTATAGGTGGAGGGAGAGAGAAGGCGAGAGATGTTTATTTCATTATCGGCTCGGGTGGCAGCGGTGTGGTGGAAGACGTTTACGGGATTGCCGGGCGAAATTGAGATGCGTTTAAGCGTGCTGCTCGCGAGCGCGAGTGCGGGTTATAAATGTATGAGGGTGTGTGTGGGTATGGTTAAGTGCGTGATGTGTATGGATGTGGCTGTATGTATACGTACGTGCCTACGGTGTAAGATTTTGCATTAGGTTGTAATTAAGGGAGGAATCAAGTTGGGAAAGTGGTTGGTTGGCGGGTAAACAGTAGGCTTTGTATTTTGTAAAAGTGGCTCGTTGTTAATGTGATAGTATACTTATTGATGTACATTAATTGTTGTTAAGGTAAAAATTTTAGGGTATTTTCGGTAAAAAAAAGTGTATAATATAAATTGTGGTAATTTTCATGAGAATATGAATCCATTGAATATTTATAACCAGTCATTTTTATTACCAATTTTTTTTTCCGTATACGCATTAGTCAAAAGTATATGTAATCAAGTTAATGGATTATCGATAAAAAAATGATCAATTTAATTTTCGTTAAAATATTGTATTTTTCCCTTTACTAATTCGCGTGGAATCATTTCATGGTTAAATTTGTACAGAGTATCTAGTGTGTAATATAATAATTTTTATAAAAGATTCAAAGTATTTATACATTGGGTCAATGCACCAGTGAATGACCAGTCACCAGTATGTGACCACTCAGTTAAAAACGATAAACTTTAAGATTTTCAGTAGTTCTCGTAGAATTTCATGTTCAACATAAAATATTATCCCTCAAACTATAAATATGGGGGATGGTCATTCACTGGTGTTTTTGCATATTCTATGTTTTTTAATTAGATTTACATTTATTCATACATTTTGGAAAAATAATTGACCTTTATTAGAATGTTCAAGTATCGTGGAGTCAATATTTACTACTTATTTTTACGTAATTAATCCATAAATATTAAAAATATCTATTTATAATCTGACGAATCCTTAATTTGATCATTCACAGGTGCATTGACTCTACTAATAATACTACTGAACTAATCATCAGAAAATTAAAGATTGCGAATTTACTTGAAGATTAATATTGTTAAATTTATACCTAAAAAAAGAAACAAATGCGCGTGCAAACAATAGATTCTTTCAATCCATCAAACAAAGTCATATTTATCATCGACTATACTACACGACTCGAGAAAAAAAAAGAGTTCTCCATTATATTACAAGGCTTTTTAATATACATCATGTACCAGCAATCGTAATACACTTATTTCCCGCCACAATGACCCGCAACACCAATCAAACACCTCAATCAAAAAGGCCGAACAAAAAGCGCGCGACCACACCACTACACTATAATACACCACGTCACAAAGCCATCACGCACTCTATCTCGCTCTCTCGAAAGAGCCCGAAAGAAAAAAAAGGAGGAGAGAAGGAACAGCTGTCAGGCGCTCGTGCACGCGCGCCGAGTGACTTTTTGTCGGCTTATATCCTAATGAGCGCTCGAGTCATTTTCGCTCTCGGCAACGCGCGATGACTCTCCTCTCGAGTGCGGCGCGTTGTGCTCTCCTTTTTTTCTCTCCCCCTCTCTTTCCTCCTCGTGTATTACGACTTCTTTCTCTCGTCGCGCAGAGAGAAACAGAGAGATCCGATCGCACTCGCGCGCGCGCGAGCGAGATTCGTGTCCCGATAGCACGCCGATTGATTAATAACGATACACCGCGACAACGATCTTCAAACACGCCTCTCTTTTTTACGGCGCGCTATGTGTGTACGGTTGCGTGTTGGCTGTGTATATCGGTGAGGACGATGTCGTGATCGATTTTTGTCGACCATGTGTACTCGTATAGGTTACGGAGAGAGAGCGCAAGGACAGTGCGCGTAATTAATAGAGGGCCGAGCGCGCGCGCGAAATTGCCGATGTTATACTTGCCAAATCGTTATCCGATTTTTCACGTGCTCCCGCGCATGTGTGTGCGCGCCCAGTAATGAGAGATCGGTTGCGTGATGGGGTGATTGAATTTCATGCGCGTCGCTGTTGTTTTTTTTCCTCCGCGGTCGGGGTTAAAAAATTAATGAGATTTTGGATTAATTGGAAGAGTGTCAAGTGGGAAAAAAAGATGCGCTATTTGCATGAATTAATGACACGTTCAAATATTTATAAATCATTCGTGTCTCTTGATCGCTCGGAGTATATAATTACCAAGTTCAATGTGATCTGAAAGGTTTTTTTTGCTCCCCCTCTCTCTTATTCGAGGAGCTCGTTTTTGTGTGTCATTGATAAGTGAGATCAATCGTTACGAAACTCGAGAGAAAAAAATATATATATCGGCCGAACGATCGAGCGATAAAGAGCTCTTAAGCGCGATCCAAGTTTAAATCTAATTAAGCGATTAATCGTGATCGATGTGGTGGCCCCCATTGGGTTTCTCAACATAAATAAATGCTGATGCAAAAATTTTGATATTTGCTAATTAGCGTTTTGTTCGTTAGCACGGATTTTGGTGGATTCGTATTTCAAAATTTTTGTAACATGTAAGTTTCTTAAAATTTATCTTAATATTATACATACTACTGAGAATAAAACGATAACATTGAAATATTAATTTCAGATATACTTATATATTATGGAAACTTAATATCGAAACATTGACCAAACATTCTTTATCATCAATTAAAAATCTCCTCTATTTAATTAATCAAACAAACAGAGCATATCCCAGACGTCGAAAACGCAAACAGCAGCGTCACCAGCGGAGTTTCGCAAAACACAAGTAATTCCTTATAAATATAAATAAAGTGACATCAGCCAACGCAACCTCAACGTCGTCGTACACACACACATACCACACCAATACAGACAGATAACACGACCCGACCTAGACATCACATACATATATATTATACGAGTATGTCCGTGCGCACATGCGACTCTCGCCGATGACTTATTTATTCTATCGCGGCCGCCGCCGCATCGATAAAGAAAACATCGAGATACACTTGAGCTTTATCAATTTTTATATACCGGCTCTCTCGCGGCCGTATAACGCGCGCTTATCGATCGCTCGCTTAGATCGCCCGCGCGGTACCTACTTTCAGCTCGGCTAAAAATCGCCGACGCTTCGTCTTCGAGTACGTTATACCAGCCATATAACCCGCGCGGGCACGAGAGATCTCGCACGTTGCGAGCTCTTGCGGAACAATAAATCCGTGGTCAAGAGAGAGAGATATATAGATAAGGACGTGTAGAGGAGGATCGTTCGAGATAAGCAATGTAGCGCGGCCACGGCGCACGTGTATCGTTCGATCGATCGATCGCGAATGGAAAAAGTGCCCGCAGCGGTGGAAATCGCCCGCGGAAAATTGAATGATATACTCTACGATGATGCACGCAGCCAGTTTTGCGCTGCTGCGTATAATATATAAGTAGCGTGTCCTTCGGGCGTCGGTGTAGATTAGCCCGCTAAACCGTGAGAGTTGTTTACGAGTGTCGAGCTGTGCGCCGGGGTATTATAGGAGCGACGTGACGACGATGATGGATTTGAAATTGATAGTTCGAAGAGAGAGATGAGGTTTCTTTTTGTGTCGGCGCGGCGTGTGTATTATCTGTGTAAGTTGCGACGGCTGTCTGCGCGCGAGAGCTGGTTTTTTGTGCGGCTCTCGCGATTGAGCGGCGGCTACGCGGCCTTTATCTTCGTAAATAAGACGTTTCTCGAGTGGCCGCGCGAATGTTAACAACTTGACTTTAATCGAATATCATTTCTTTGTAAATATACAATTTTATTGATACACGCTTTATTGGAATGGAAGATAACGACGTTGAAACAAGTTGCGTCTTCGTCGTATCCTGAAAGTGATGTCACGAGATTCGAGAAAAAAGTTTGTGTCAATATAGGAAAGAAACGTTGACAATATTAAACAGGAATGTGACTTTTTCTTAATTTCTAAAATACTGTAAGTCAAGAACCTATTACGACACCCACAAAAGTTCGTTAAAGTATATCCATTCGAATCTATCTATTTCACCGCGTTTCTCAAAAACGGCAACATTCAATCACCTCAGCCGAGCTCTGTGTGCGGCGCCCGCAACGACGACGACGCCGACGACGATATCTTCCCACTGTCTCGTGCACACAAGCCAATTGCCCGTATCGCCGATCTTCCCTGGGCGAGCACAAAAAGCTCCGTTGCGCCGGGGCGATCAATCGCGCGAGCCACGCGCGGCAAAAAAGAGTGAGCCGAGAGCTCCAAAACGAAAAAACAAAACGACAGAAAGCCACAGCACCGGCCATTCCATTAAACCCGTGCACACAGACAGACAGACAGCCAACCAAGTCCGAAACGGACGGGAAGAATCCTTGAGGCTTTTTTGCCGACACCTCGACCGCCAAAGCTAAAACTTCATCGTCGCCGCCGCGCGGCCGCAGGAGTTACGTGTATATACCTATATATTTATACATGAAAAAAAAGAACGTGAGCGCGCGCTCGCCCGAGAAAGAGAGCAAAGCGGATGCCCACTCGTAAACCACCACCGCAGGCAGGAGCGTGAAAGCGCACAAAAATCTGCTGCACGGATGTGTATGTATAGCCTCCGTGACGCGCGGGGTCACGGCAATCGGACACGCTCGATCGCGGTAACTAATGAATTTACTTTGATTAGCGGAGTGGGGGAGAGAGGGGCGAAGGTGTTTAAAGACGGGGGAGAGGGAGTGTATCTTGATTCGAGAGGGAGCTGTGTCCCTGGTACATGGTTGACTTATCGCGCCGGGCACGTACTTCGCGCGCTGATTTGTTGGCAGAGAGAGAGAAAGAGAGGTGAGGACGAGGGGGCAAAGTGTATTGGAATGGAGAAGGCGCGCGTTGAGAAATTGGGTTCGCGGACGCGGGATCGAGGGGTCGAAAACTGATATGATTGAGAATTCGGGAGTTTGATAATAAGGTGGAGGGTTAGGTAGGGTGAGTTGACAAATTCTAGCGGTTAAAGTTTAATAAGAGGTTTAGGGTGAAATTCATAGGATATTTATGTCGTTATGAATATTATTAATAATGCGGGGTTGCAGTTGACGTTTTTTGGGAGTGTGAGTCATGTTGCATTTGTTGTTGTTTCTGTACACTTTTTTCGCATGTCTTTTATCAGTGATGCAGGTTCCTACCATACCGGTATCGTCATTTTCTTTTTGTTTTTCTAATAGTTCTAGAAACTTTTCCAGAAAAAGGGGGTTATCTATTGACCTCTGCAATCATGTAACTGAGCATAAATTCAAGTGCTTTGATTTATGAATATTGCTTTCTCCTATAGATGAATTTTTTTTTGAGTTGTAAAAACATGTTATAATTGTTTTCTGAGGTGCTGGGAATCAAAATACATGATTTTTGAAAAATGTCTGTATGGATGTGAGTGTGCGTGTGTGTGTGTATATGTGTGTGTGTGTGTGTGTACGCCTGGATTTCAGCTTTTACTCGGTCGATTTTAACCAGACAGATCTCATTTTCTTGGTTTTTTTTTGTGATGGTGGGTCAAAAATCCGTTTTTTGATTGGGCCGATGCGTTTTTGTTTTATTTCGAATTTTCGATTTTCTCAAAATTTATT
>UXGD01006924.1:0-11742 GCA_900474315.1 Torymus auratus
TTTGGTACAAATAACATAATAATTTTATAATTAGAAAAGCATACTTTTAATGTAAAAATTTTCTTTTCTCTGTGTATCATTTTGTAACGCTTTTTTTATCGCCGACGATAACCCGCACTCACCATCCGTCAGCGTTTGCACCAATTCTACTTACATCCTCTGGAAGAAGAAGAAAAAAATAAGAATAAAGAAACACGTATAAAAGAAAACGCACCGCGACCGCGGAATTTCCCGAATCACAGTCGCCTACTGCCACTATCACACTTCCCTCGCATATATACGTACACATACACGCAGATAGGAACACGAAGGAAGGAAGGAAGGCAAGGCGTAGGAGTAGGCAATGGAGATCGTGGCCGATACGCGCGCCGTTCAAGCCGGCTCTCTCTCTCTCTCTCTCTCTCTCATATCTGGGTTATATGGCCGATCGAGCGCCGCCTCCGTTCTTACACTCTATATAGCTTTCTCTCTCTTACTCGCTCGATGCCCTTGGCGCGCGAGAGCACAATAGGATATAATATCCTGTATCCTACGTCTGCGCCGCGCGCGTTATGCTTTAGTTTTTTCCTTTTCTTTCCTTTCTTGCGTCTCTCTCGAAGTGTGTATTATAGCAAGGGCTTTCGGGGAGACACAATAATATGGGTATATGATTTTGCGTAAATCATTTAGGCATTACGGATTAAATTACGCGGCGCGGTCATTCGCCGCGAGTATAATATATAATGATTTACCGCGAATGCGCGCGTGCGCGCGAGCTGAAAGTTTTTCCAATGGAACTTTAAATCATTGCTCCGCTGATGGATTGATTTATTGTTCCATTAAGCGAGCGAGCGCGTGCGGAAAGGATGCATTTATCACGCGTGAAGAGAGAGAAGAAAATATAGGTCGCACCGCCGACGTTAAACGTGTCATCGCGGGAGCACACGCGCCTGCTTATATATAGAGAAATCTGTCTGTGTACGTTATGTACGCAATTCAAATGAGCTTTGCCTCCGCATCGAAAAGTCTTATTATTGTGCGCGTATAAATTTTCCATATTCCGACGAGCGTCTTGTATACGGTTCCGTGAATGGAGAGAAAGAGAGAGAGAGAGGGGAGCATGAGTTTTCGAGGAGAGTTGCCAAGCCCGCGAAGGAGATAATATAGGCGGATTATCATTGAGGTATCTCTCGTATAAGCGGGGGGAACGGTATATACAAATTTGCGAAATTGAGATTGAATTACACGCGGCGGGGGCGGTGCTCCCGCGGAGATGATTGTTTACGTGATTAGGTGGGTTTATAAAGCGTATATATATATAAGAGGGGGAGAGATGTCGTAAGACTGAATGGCCGCCGACGGAATTAGAGGTACGGATTTACTTTTATTATGGATATTACGCGGCTAATACCGGGAAATATAAAGAACGAAGAGGGGGAGGGATATTATGGATATTTATTATTATACGCGCGCATTTTTATTAAATGTAAGAGTATTATGTAACGCGGAGTTTATTCTTCATTGGTAAAATTTTCCTGCCAAACCCCTTACCACACATACCCCTATAACCCTCTACAGAATCTCTCTCGCAATCCTCCTCCTAATCCCTCACCCATTCATCCCCTTCCTATATATATATCCGTACCAGTCGCCACGCGCGTACGTGACGCAACGCTGGGCATTTTCCGCGACCGCAACAAAGCCACACACACACACACACAGACACAGAGAGAGCTATTGTTTTCGCGCGCTCGGCAGGAATGACAAAAATCCGTCGGGCGAGAAAGTCCGTCGAGAGCAGAGCAGCAAAAAATGATTTATCCGGCACACGACGCTTTCTTTTCGTAATCGATTCTTCCACGGAATTTCTCGCGCCCCCGCGCCGTGCTCGCAGGAGGAGAGATATAGATAGATTAGAGGTCCGTTATGCTACGCGCGCCGACAGTTAGTTCGCCTTTCACGCCCGCGTGATGGTAGTTGAAATTTCATTCTTCGCTGGTTTTTGAGCTCATGGCGGGAGATCGATGTTTCTTCTTCTTGTGCGAAGGAATTCGTGGGTTTTTTTGGGGTGGAAAAGGTTAGGTTTTTGCGAGAGATCGAAGGGGGAATTGTTTTTGATAGGCGAGTGATTGCAGAGGCTTGATGTGAAAAGTAGCTTCGGGCAAGATTGAAAAAAGATACTAATGTGTCCATACATCAATCTTTTTTTCTCTTTTTTTTTACTTATTTTTTGGATAATTTTAGATTTTTATCAAGTACAACGATTATTTGTTCGTTATAATATTACATTTATCATCATCGATAAAATGATTAAAAACAGTAGTTGCATATACCCGCTAATTGGAATTACTCGTGGAATCGTTCGTCGTACTGGTATAGTTTTAGTTTATGGATCGCAGAAAACTATTTATAATTTCTGGCCAACTAAAAAATTCGATAATTAAAGGAAGGAATTCATAATTAACTCCGACATCTGTTTACATACGAAGTAGTATATACGCTCTTATATACACACATTATATATATATACCATCAAATTACATCCAAAGTAATCGCATGAGAATTTCTCGCAACAAATATTTGAGCTTTAATTAACAAAGTCGTTCCCTTTTTGCCCCCTCCCAAAGAACCGTTTAACTAACTCAGGGAAAATGCGTTTGACTTTAATCGCCCGACGACGCGCGCGCGCAATAAAATAGCGTTTTTACTGCTTCTGCGAAAGTTTTAATCGGCCCAAGTCAAACGGAAAGTGTATATACGCACGGAAATTATTTTTAAATATTTGTCCCACGATGATGATCGGTACACGATTATAAAAGTCCGCGTTCACGAGTGACGGATTCTCCTTCGAAAATGCCAAGTCATGCCGGAAGTATAGCGGATTTTTATCGAATGCGGAATATAACGGAATGCGATGATTAAGACCGTGAGAGAGCAATATATTTGCGCGCGTGCGCATCGATCACGAGAGCAATCAATATATATGACTGATATATTTACATCTGATAAAGTCGCGCCGGCGCGAGGCATGAGCGGTACATATACACGTTTCCACTCGCGGCGACAATTTATTTACTTTTGATTCATGTAAGGCGGCGGCGGCTCACTTACTTGCACAATGCGCGCCGACTTTTTTTCTCCCCTATACACACACTCACACGTACACACATATATGTCTATATAATAATATCTCACTTGCGTAATGGCGGGACAATCTCGAGACACTTAACGGCGCACTTTGTCATCGATATACAAGGGAAAAACGGCGAGCGTTATCCTTCATTTTTTTGCACGAAACGCGCGTATAAAAGTGTATTAACCGAGAACGGCGACAGCTCCGAAAAAATGCCACACGTTTATTGCTATTAATTACACCGGTCGCAAAAAGTTCGTCGTTATATATACGCTCTTTCTCCGCGTAAAAAATGTTCGCCACTGCGCTGTACACTTCAGGTATACACTTTACTATCTATCCTTCCCCCCCGACGCAGACTCGCGAGCTAAACTGCTGCGCGCACCGACTCGAGCGCATCATTAATCTTTATCGCTTCCCCGAATTACGCCGCGGCGCAACTATATACCCTCGCGGTTCCGCGGAATGATCGTTCTGTAAAAGCAGAGCTATGTACCATTCGCTGTACGAATTAGAGAGAAAAGAAAAAGAAAAGAATCGATACGACGTATAGACATTACAGTTGACCCCTCCGCGTGTTGTCGTCGGGCGCGCGTCGAACAAAAGACACCGGGGGAATCGTATCGCCTTCGGGCTACTTCCATAAATGAGGATTATAGGTGCACGCGAGCGAGCGGCCAATTAGAGCGTCGATGTTATATTGGCCCCCCCGTTCGTCGTTCGTCTTTTCTTCTCCCGAGAGATGTATAGTTGGGAAAAGGGAAATTTCGCGAGTTTAATTGGCCCCGCGCGGGCGTAAGGATTTGGCGGGCAAGTTTTTCGAGCTGCAGCTACAGCAGTTTTGTTCGCGGGCGAGCTGTGCTTGTATAATTGCACTGCGATGGTTGAATTATTTCGCGATGGCGATCATACTTTGGAACTAGCTCTTTGGATAGGAGAATTTATTTTGCTTCTTCAGGCGATTCGAATTGTTGCCGTAGTCGTTCTTATAACGCTTTGTTCTGAGCAATTCATCGATAAAAGTTTTAATTTGGTCAAATTTGTCCGGTAATATCCTCATCCATTACTCCTTTGTGATGAATTTTTGAAAAAGCAGCTGCACTTTCGCTTTTCACCGATCGAATTATATACACGCAGCTTTTGACCACAGCGCTTAAAATTTAAAAAAAATTTCATACACGTTAATTCCTCAAATATTTAACAAGTATATTCGAAACGGCAATTAAACATTTTTAATATAAATGTTATAAAATCCGAAAAAATTTGATAATTAAATTTGAATTGTCATCGAACACGACAAATCCCCGATTGTATACCAATTGCGACACGTAGCAAAAGAAAAAAAAAACACTTTGCGCAGTGCTCTGATCTCGGTCGGGGATCTCCTAATCGTGCGGGTGTAATGGGAAAATTGCTTGAGCGTGCAACACCTCGCGCTGATTGTTATTTTAATCGCGCCTCTCTGGCGCGTTGTGTTTGCGCGCTAATTCCAACTTGGTTTGTTTTGACAGCAGGACAAAAGGGACGTGAGAAAGCTTCGCCAAGATAAAGAGTGCCTTTTCTCTCTCTCTCTATAGCGCGCGAAACAACGTTTAAAAGAAGCCGGGCGTAAAATCGTCCCTTGCGCTTATTCAATTACTTAACGTCTTACTAATTTACGAGGAAACTACTGCCCCGTAGTTTTCTCTCGCGCGCTCCCTGGCTTCAGCACAGTGTCTGCGCCTAATTAAATGTACGCTCAACCTCGAACTTTCGTCCCGAGCTTTTTATCTGTCTCGCTCGGTTCTTGTTCTCTATCTCTTGGCTCGCGCGTTCTCGCACCGTCGGTCAATCTCTTATGACGCGCCAGGATGATGCTTTACGCTGCGGCAAAAAAAAGCGGAAAACTTTGGCTCGCTGCTGTTATATGTATCGGGAACGAAAATTCTGCGCTAGGGTCACTGCATATTTTTTTCGCCTTTACGAGCACAAATATTTGGTTAAATATTTCATTTTTTTTTTTTTTTTTTTTTTTTTTGGTGTGGTGAGGGCTGGGAGGATTTTACGATTGCGAATTCGCGCGTTGTTGCGTGTAAAAATTTTACGGTTGGGCGGGGAAGGGGGAAGAGGATTTTTCCGAAGTCCGCAGCGATTTGCAAAAGCGAGGGTCGTCAAATATTTACTCTGTGCCGTTGCATTGGGCAGTTGTTACAGAGTGCATATGTACGCTCGATGGACTATTACATACGCTTCGCCGTTGTAATATTGCGCGTGTTTTTGTCGATTTCCCATTGTTTTATTTCTTATATTTCATGGGTGCGTTTTGTGTGTGTATATATAACTGGCGCGGAGTCGCTGTAAATCGTAAATAATATAGTTCCAGTATTTATGGATTATTTGTTTATTAATAAAAAAAAATCGAAAAACACTGTGTGCATTTAACAGCTTAAATTTATTAAGACACTTTTTGATAAAATATAAAACCATAGGATATTTATCAATGTTTATCACGTAGTCGAATTAAACTCTTAGAGCGAAAGAAACCAGGATAATCATACCTTGACATATAAAAACCCTTCCGAGAGGCATATCACTTCAGCAGCAACTCCTCTCGCATATACAAACAGCCGAAATTCCTTCGCAAAAACCTCTTACTCGGCGACCTCGGGGCAAAAAGCCTCTCCTCCGTGCACACATCTCCATATTAATTTAATAAACCACACGCGTCGCCCGCGCTCTCTCGCCTCCTACCTCATTCTCAATAATCTTCGGTCATTAACGCGCACTCGATATACCTATCTTTCTCTCTCTCCCACACACGTACCCACACACACACACACGTACGCGTAAAAACTTTCAATCCCGCAAGTATACACGCGAGAGAGGAAAATCGCGCGCGAGGCGATAGAGAAAAAGAGCGAAAGGACAGAGACACGCGGGAAGATATTGCCCCTTCACGCGAAAGTCTCTCTCACTCTCGGGCTATTTTAAATGTGCCAAGGCGCAATTTCAATTCCGAGACGCTGATTTATTTCCGTTCTCGGGCGATCGAATGATCCTTCTCTCTCTCCGAGTCCTTCGGGCGCGTCCCCCTCGATTTATTTATCTCTCTCCCCGTCGTCGTCTCTTCCCTTCCGTTTCTCCTTTTCCTCTTCCTCTCGTGGCCTTCGTATTTCATTATTAGAGCGACGCCACGGCAACTCGCGCATTTATTATTCCCTTCTTCGTTATTTATTCCCGCGCAGATTTTCAAAGTCTATCCTTGTATTACAGGAAGGTATTAATCCGCAAGCGCGCGTTTTTATCGCGTGGTCTATGTATAGAGTATGTGTTTAAGAAGGGCGTTAATGGGGCTTTAAAAATTACATCGAGAATTGCTGCCGCCCCACCTCCAAAGCGCTCTCTCGTCGGCTATCGCCCGCAATGCATTTACAATTTTATCCGCGCGCGCGTACACGGCTTCCCGAGCGCGCTCGCAGCTCACTCCTCCTCCCTTTGTTTCGTGTTTTATCGAGCGAAAGGGGTTTTTAAGCACTGTACCGCTGCTGCTGCTGCTGCTTTTAGCTGATGGATTTTTGTACGCCAACGATTGTGTGTGTGTGTGTTTTTCCTCGCACACACCTTTTCGAACTTTTAATATTTCCGCCGAATTTCATATAGGTTTCCCAGTTTTGGAACTTTTTCAATTGTGTATATTTATAGATATCGGAAAATATCAATTCGCCGTCTTGAAAGTATAGCAGTGTCCTTGCCGCACTGGAGTAAAAGTATTCCAATTTGCGAGGCCACTTTTCTCCACTCCTTTTCGAAAAACTTGGCTTTCGAGACAATCTCGGCATTTCTGAAATATATATATATCCACCCCTCTACTTTAAAGTTCAGCATAAAAAAAATGTTTTTCCTGCTGACCTAATTTGCCGGAGCTGAGTCGCGTCGCCTCTGCGAACTTTTCGAAAAATATCTCGCTCGAGAGAAAGAGCGTTTAGTCGCCGACGCGATTGTTCCTTCGAAAACGAAAAATCCCTTTACCGCCCGACTCGTCCCAAATCGATGAAGCAGCCGAGTCCTGTCGGTCCCTTTAAACAAAGCCGGGCGCCAGCAAAAAAAAAAGGATCGCTTCAACCCGAGGAAAGAGAGGTAAGGCATTCATCAAAGTTTGCCGGGATTTGAATGACAACAACGCGGGGAAAATAGTTTTAAGTCGTTCGGGCCACTCGAGAGAGATTCGCTCTCTCTTCCTGCCGCGATTTAGGAAATGAATGGCTGCTTCTTCTCCTCCTTCTTCTTCCTCATCTGAAGGGAGATTCCGCTCTTTCACGGCTTTTAATTGAAAAATGCTAATTGAAAGGGGCAGGGCTAACGCGATTTTAATTCCGCGGGCTTTTCACACTTCCCTCGTCTCTGGCTGGCTGCATGGGGCGAAAAATTTTGTTTGAGAGAGAGAGAGAGAGACGAGTAATTATGTAGGACAAATAATGGGGGAGAACGCGAGAGCATCCTCGTTCTTACGTTCATTGTCTCGCTCGTAATTGGATTGACGCGAGGAGAGTAGAGTTGAAGGAAGAAGGGTTGCCGCTATGTAAAGCGATTCTGGAGAATGATTATATTTTTTGTTATTTTTAAACGCAGTAGAGATGCTCACTGAATGGAGGTCTCAAGGGTCGGAGAGAGCGAGTTTTAGGCTGTCTCGCTATTGAAGGGCGGCTGCTGCGTGTATCGGGAGTGGTGTATAAATGCTCTCTGAATGAAAAAGGGGGGGAGAGAGAGAGAGAGGATAGTCCTCGAGGTTCTTTGTGTAGAGTAATTATAAACAAGTTTGTCTGCGCGAGGTGATTTAAGTATTTGGAATTACTTCTCCAAAGCTCGTCGTGTCGACGCCATAGCCTCAGCGCGAAAAACCTCTGCAAAGACCCTAGACTACGCTGTACCACAGCATGTCACGTCATCTCCCCGAATTTTCACCGCCATAAAGTCACCGAGCGCGTACCCTCACATGACCATAGCCCCGGAGGGGGGCTCAACTTGACAACCGACCCGGAAAATCCCCCGATTAATCAGCGCTTCAGGGGTACACAGACGGAGGAGGAGGTATACTACTGCTGCGAGGCTTCGTATAATTGTTTTGCCCTTAGCCCACGGCAAACTTTCGGCTTCCCGTACACACACACATATAACGCAATAATAACATCATCGAGGGCCCATCGAGCGTTACATCCTACATACTTCGCACGCGGAATTTTTGGCTTGGCTGGAATTTCATTTCGAGTGTGCTAATGCGCCGCCGCCCTGCCGCTATGATGGCGCCTGGGATTTGGAGCTGAAACATCGCGCTCTCGCGCGTTTCTAAATTCCAGGAGGGGGTGGCGATGTGCAGAATGCAAGAGCGTTATGTTAACAGACGCGAATGCGCGTACACCTTTCATATTCTTATGTTTGTTTATACATGCATGAGATACTACTGCCGCTGCCGTTTCTGCACACACATTTAATATAACACAAACTGAGTGCATGCTCAGCCGTAATTGCTCGCGCGCCTACCTCACATATATTCACACGTATGGCTTTGTTTTTGTATATACACATACATACTAGCTCTGAATACCTGCGCACAGACGCCTATTATACTACACTATATATATATATTTTTCCGAGTTAGTTCGACTACACACACGCGCGCGCGTCATACAAAGCCGGGCGGTCGGAAGGCCTGACGAGGACAGCGTTCTCGCGGGTTGAAATTATACAGAGCTGCACCTCCCACGCGCACACACACGCCGACATCATAGTACGCGTATATATATACGTGTGAGTGCGGTGCAGTGATTGAAACAAAAGGGGGTGGCGCGGCTGCGGTGTGGCGGCGTCGTCGTCGGCGGTAGCAGCAGCGGCATATAGGTGGATGAAAATAGAGGCAAAGCGGGAGAGAGAAGGAGAGATGCCGTCGGCTGCTGCTGTGCGAGTTTCGTGCCATTTAATTAATTGACACGCCGATAATTAATGGCGGCCGGGCGCTTTGTGCCCTCTCTCTCGTTCTCTCAGGCCGCAATGGAAGTACCCCGCACTCTACTGAGCTCGCGGTTGAATCGACCGATTTAGGCGGTATAACGTGTGTGTGTATACAGCAACCAGTGTCTTCTTTTTTTTGTCGCGCTTCTTCATCGCCACGCCTTTTCATCGCCGGATTCGGAACGGGTAATTAGTAAGCAAGAGGATGAAGGAGGACGCCAGTGGTATTGTGGTAGAGGTGTCGCGAAAACGTGCGTAAATCTTGCTAGCACATCCGCATCTATAGTGGCTTTTCGCGGATGTGTGTATGCGGGCGAGTAATTAATCGGCGGGGTCGTCTTTGTGTATAATATGAATGTGCGGAGGATTCGAAGAAATCGATGCTGATGAATAGAGCTGCGCGAGAGAGAAAGAGAGACTGTCGCTTAAATCATATTTATTGTCTCTGAGTGTGCAGTGTATGCGCGAGGCAGTTTCCTCTCCTCTTGCGGACCGTAATAAATCGGCCGTGCGGAGGGTTTCGCAAAATATTATGTGTATAGTGAAGGAGGCGGCAATGGACCTGCGTACATATACGCGGAGGCAGAATCGTATATACGGTCTTTGTTGTTTATTAATTAGTAGCGGCACAGGTCTGTGTGTGTCGTCAGCACTCCCGCTGTTGTTTCTCAATTAGGAGGATCTTAAAATAGCTCAAGACCGTATATACGATTGTCATCGCGCGCGCATGTTGTGGAGAGTCAGCGTTTATCCGCTGAATTCAACAAAACGTAAAACAGGTACTCCTGTACATAGAGAAGCACAGCAGCACTTTATTTTTACAACTTTTACGCACTGACGAACGAGAGGGGGGAAAAAGCATGCGAAACTTCGTGAAACCTACTGCCCCCGTCCATAAATAATTCACACCCATACTCGCCGAACCTACACTTCAATACTCTCGCAAACATCGCGAAAAAAGACTTTCGCGCGTACAATTCCCCCCCGAATCGAATTCTCGTATAGCGCTATATGCGCTACAGCTCCCCCGCCTCGCGACTTCCGTCACGTTTCCATCGCGCGTCCGGACGTGTTTCGGAAAGAAGTGCAAAAAAGAGAGTGGGCGCGCGTCATATTCCCTATATACTCGACCTTTCTCTCTCTCTCAATTATTCCGCGCGAACCGGCTGCGCGTGGAGACGGTGTGTATTAGTAATTTTTTGCCGGGTAGAGTGTGTGTGCGAATTGTCGTTCGGTGACGGATGGGGAATTTTTTCGGAGGTAGGTGCAGATTTTTTTGGGGGGAGGAGAGGTTGGGGTCGAGTGAATTTCTGGTAATGTGGCGTCTATGTGAAAATGAACGGAGGCGAGGGGTTTTTGGGTAAATATCTGTTTTGAGAAGGTGTTTTCCGAATGTGGGATTTAGTTATCATGTCATATGGTTTGAAATCTTTTATGAACGTAAAGACTTTTCATTTCTTTACATTTTCGTCTCCATTTCGAAATGTTCTTACTTGCATCTTGCATAAAAATTAGGGCTGTACGAGAACAAGGCAATACAATATTTCTGTAATTATTTTCTCGCTCTTGTTAATTCTTGAAAATTTCTCTCTTATTTTGCTCTTGACAGTCAATATGAAAAGTGTTATTGTCTTGTCTTGAAATTCTTGATCATATTGGAGTTACGCAGACGTACGACAAAAAGCAAGTCGATTATATAAAAAACTCTTAAACCTAAATTGTCGGGGCACGCGAGGTCAACGTAGAAGAGCAAGGCACGCAGACGCGAAACAGTAAGCGGGTTTCAGATGATTTTTAAATGATTTACTATTAAAAATATTCTTAAATTTAAGAAACTTTTAAGTTACAAATACATTAGGTTTAATATAAAAATAATAAATTTTCAGTACAAGTATAAATAAATGCCGTATTTGAAATTTGATTCTCCCGCCTTATATGTGCCGCCGGCCAGAGTCTATTTTCTATACGGGGATAAAGATACTAATAAGAGCACCTCGTTAACTAAAAATGAGGGATATTGTCTTTATTGATCACTAGACTTGTACATAAGTTCTTACGAGCCGCTCTCTATCACTATGCACACACAATCTTTCTATCTTACTATAAACCTCAACTGCGATATCGGGCCCAGAGCATCCGCATGCTAGCGGGTCTCGCGGGTGTCTGCCTCGGCATGCCGTTTGTCATCTTCCCGTGGGGGCGCTACTGTTCTACTGCCATAGTGCGGATCTCCGTTTTCACACTCGTGTAAGCGTATTATATGCGCGTACGCGACAGTCTAGGTCGCACACCGCCGCTAGGCGGCGCACCCCCTCCCGGTTGCCTCACGTGTACGTAAGTAAGTCGACCTGAGGGGATATAGGAGCCATTAACTACCGAAGTTTATTGAGTTGATAAAGACGCCTTTGTGTGAGAGTTAAATAATTGTTTTTATTTAATTACGGTAACTTGGGGTATTCAGCCACCTTAAGCGGAATATTTTCTTTCTCCTCCTGTAAATGCGTTGGGACAAAATTGTAAAAGAGACTTTAAAGTATACTAAATGTACTACCCAGAAAAAAAATTGAAAACGCCCCAAATATGATATTGGATTTGTAGGGTGCAAAAGTGTAAAAATGTGCGTTTTGGCCAAATTACCTGACATG
>UXGD01006925.1:0-11741 GCA_900474315.1 Torymus auratus
TAAGTTATTTTCAAGACAAGACAAGATTCTTTACATTCTTAACACCACAATCTTGATATTGTATCGAAAACTGTATATAAATATTGCAAGCAAGATTCATCTTGCTATATCGTGCAGCCCTAGTAAAGGAAGAATACAACAAAACGATACAAAAAATTGTAAAAATGTAATTGATCATTAGAACACAACTCAAAGCAGATACCATATTTAAATATCACAATGACAATGTATTAATGTAATAATTTATTAGTTTTGTAAATATATGTATTGATAAGACACTATAATACCCAACTCGGGGATGCAACGTTCAATAAAGAGAAAAAAACATTAATTTTTTTTATTTCCTTCAGAGTACTTCGATATACAAATTGCCTAATTGCATACTCCTAAAAATATCCATACAAAGTCGGCATCAGCGATCGAAATCGAAGACCTTGTGGTCGGCGGCCACCCAATTCCCTTGCATTCATTTGAAACCCAAACGCAACAGCGAGCAATTACATCTTCCAGTGGTGTATATAGTGAAATAGTGGCGGTCGGTCGGAAGAGGCATTTGCGTGTGCCCGTCAGCCGGTTTCCCACGCAAATGAAACCGAAGGTATAGGACGAAATTAAAGGAACCGCATCGCTATATACATAGTTGAGCCCTGTACTCGCGCGTTAACGAGTCCCGACGCTTACGCGGGATATAATACGACGCGCATATAGGCGACACTCGCGCTCGCGGGCGGAGGAATCGATAATTTCATAATTAACGTGGTCAGGGTAAACTGGCTGCGTGCGAGCGGTAGTATATATAGGTAATGCCATTAGGCAGATGCGCGAAGCGACGCTCGCGATAACAATCGTGGCCATTTTGCCGCGTCTTCGTTCCATGTTATTAAATTCATCGTATATATGCCGGATCGCGATCTACTGTCGCGCGTGCTTTCGCACCCGAGATATAACGAGTACTGGCTTCAAGTCGCGAGCGAAGTTCATTAGAAAGTTTGAGTGCTTCGTCATAGATTTTTGTTTGCGGCTGTGGGAGTTTTGTATTTTAAATCGCACGAATCGAGTGTTGGTCCTTTGTACAAGTGGTAGCCGACGAATAGATTTAGTCAGGCGGTACGTGAAAATCTGCATTTTTGTGTAAATATTCGTATAAATTGAAGAAAAAGATATACAGTCGTTTCGCTAAAGTAGCTTTGAGCTTCTTTATGTAAAAAATTTCTTCTTAAAGATACAAGAAGTTTCTTCTTTCAATGAGGTTGCAAAGAAGTCATTTTTTTCTTCTTACTTTTCCGCATGTCCACAAAATATGTTCAGATAAAAATGTCGCGACAATAAAATAACTGACAAAAATTGAACAGCATTTAAAATGCAATTCGTCAATTACCGTTCAATACGTCAAAAAGTCAAAGTGTAATAAGAGATTGGAATAAGTTCTAAACTCCCGAGGCAACAAAGGCATTAATTGCGCCAACACAAACAAGTTTGCCATTGTCAACGTCAACGCGCGGACCAGCTATTGCTGAGCAAACAGCCCGTCGCTGTCGGCAACAAGAGGGTATAATCAATATAATTGCGCGGGACGTAGGTTTATCCATCCGTAAGCTGACTTAAGTTTAAAGACCTTTACTAATGACACAATTTCCGAGAACAAACATTGGGACAAGAAAGTTCGTTGGACCGTAAGCCGCCTTTAAAATTTAAATTTCTCTCTCCCGATACGTTTTAGCTATACCTCTTCCCTCCTCCTCTTATTCCCCGCATTTTATCACTTTTCTTCTTTTTTTTACGCATAAGCCGATAGTAGTTTCGCAGCAGCCGAGAGCTTTAAAGTTCCTCCGTTTCCCCTCCTCATCCCCCTTCGCGCGACTGCTGTCGCCGTCACTTCTGCGACGTTTCGTCGGTGCGCCAAAGTTGGCTGGGGTGGGAGGAGGATTAGTCTTTTCCGTTGCTTTCCAATTTTTCGCTCCTGCTCTTCGCCCTCTTCTCACCTCGTCTCACTCTGCGCGCATCCGCCCGCGAGGAGCCTCGGCATAAAAGTTTTTGTTACGGGTCCAGGACTCGGAACTCTCTCTAAAGCTCTCGCAAAGTGCGCGAAAGCTCGGAGAATCAAAAGTAAGCAAATCATGCGTCGGTGGGCGTCTTTTTTTCTTAGCTGTTTTAGTAATTAAATTACTGTACTTTGGGAAAAGTCTACTTGTATATAAGAACGATAAAAGTTGTTCTCTTATTAACTTACTTAATTAATCCAATTGAATGTAACGTTAATTAGTTCGATTGAATATCTTCTATCAGAAGTGAGTGGAAAATTATGTAACCCCCATCGAAATGAGGAGAAAATTATGTAACCCTCCATCGAAATGAGCAGAAAGAAGAAGAAATAGCTAAGAGAAATAGCTATTTTTAGATTGCTAAGAAATTATTATTTGTCGCTCACCTTCGGTATTTCTTAGTTAAAATGCTAGAGACTTGTAATAATATTAATAATATTAGAAAACCTCTATAAGTGAAAGAGATAGTTTATACCCAATTCTGCATAAGAAATATAAGAAATATAAGAAATACTGAAATTAAATTCTCTTTGCATTATTCTTCAAAGATCTATATTCAAATGAAAATAGTAGTTTTTCCATTTGATTGACTCTCACTCTTGCAATTGTAAATAGCTTATACTGTTATTGGATTTTTATTAAAAATAAGAAAAGTCGTGCGCAATTTAAAATTTGGTCCAGTTTTATTATTAAAAAATGACAGAAAATAACCGGAATAATCGTTTCACGAATACTGAAAGGATGTTATTCCAGTTTTCCTGTATTTCTAGTAGAACAAGCTATTACTTGGCTATCCGGTAACCACCAATAAAGTTTTCGTGTATATAAACAATTACAAATATCAAATCGAATTTTTTTAGCTTAATATTACTGTGATAATAGAAAAGTAAAACAACAATCATGTTAACTTAGTAAAAAATGCTTAAATAATAAAGTCCTCCGCACTCCATATTGTTTTGTACTTTTTAAAGCACAACATTATTTTATTTTTAGAAATATAAGATCGGCACCCTCGTAGAAAATTATAACCATATTTGATAGCCAACGTGTTAATTAGATGGAAGCATTTTTAACTAACATCATAATGAAAAAATAATATAATTCATCTCAATGTTCCACTATTACTTAAAATACATATTTTATGAAGTGTAAATGCCATAATTTATTTTTGATTGGTACATAAATTATGAAATACGCAAGCAATGTTCGTTTTTAGCCATAAAGTTAACTGAAAAATAGCTAGGCAGCTCTTCAATAATTTGTATTTAAGTATATACCTATACATAGCTCAAATATCAAAGTAAGCAATCGCGACATTCCGCAATTAACTATTGCAGAATTGGAATTGTACCTGCACTGCGTTCGTTAAGACTGATCGAAATACCCAGTGACACGGAAAAAAACACAAAAGGACGACGAAAAGAGACGACGGAAAAGGGGAAAAAATTGGAAGAATCGCATTAACCCAGAAAAAGCACCAAATATTCAAGCCTCGTGAAGCTTCCAACTACGTCGACGGCATACTTTCCGGAGCGGGAACGGCTGAAAAAAGTGAGAGAGAGAGAAAAGGAAAAAGACGGGAAACGGGAAGTTTCCATCTCACGGCAGGTCGAACGCGACCGCATGCGCACGATCTGCGCGAATTCTTGTTCGCGACTCGCGACTCTGGCACGAGGACAACTCGGGAGCCGCGTAGCCGCGAGTAGACTGTATATATATCCCGTACGACTACGGAATTACATGGGCACTTGTATCGATATGCCGCATTCCGCGCCGGCCAACCCTCGGAAAAACGCGCGGCTATTGCATTTTCCGGCTCAGCGGGGTGCCAGATATAGCCGGGCGAGCGCCTCCAGAATCGGGGAAAAATTCGGATCGGTGGCGGCGCTGCTGCGGCAAATCAAGAAACGAGGCTCTGTATATACATACGACAACAAACAGGATTATCAAATTGGGGTTATCCGGCGCGGCGGAGAGATAGGTTAAAGATTGAAACGAAGACCGGAGAAAGAGAGAAGACAAGGGGGAGAGATAAATGAAAAGATACCGGAACGGGGAGGGCTGGGGGAGAGAGATCGGGATTGTAAAGGAGTAGAGAGAGAAAGAGGGAGAGAGAGAGTAGGAATAAATAGAGATAAATGGAGAGATAGAGAGAAAAATGCGCGCGGGGAAGAGGCTCTTTCTCTCTCAGCTCTCGAAGGGAGACGAATCGAAGTTTTGAGAGAGGAGACGAGCGCGGAGATGTGTCGTTGGCTGTAGGAGAGAGCTGGGAGAGACAAATGCCAAGAAAAGGAAGAGAGTGGAGAAGGAAAAGACAGAGATTGAGAGGACGCATCGATTGCTTAATTGGAGATGGCTCGCGATATGGGCCTGAATTTGTGCCGCAGTGTTTTCCTCGAGGCAAAGGACTTTTTCGTCTTCTGGATCTTGGAAGAAAAAGAGCAATAAAGTAATATACGGCGTGTCATTCGAATGAGGGGAATAATAAATCGGACATTTCCGAAAGCAGATATACAACAGATTACGAAAATTTATTGCTCGTTTCGTTCTCCCTAAATAAAATAACAATATACAAAGCTTTCTGTGTGAATAGCAAAATTAGCTCTATGAAATTGGTAAAAACGAAATTAAACATTCGCTCATTTTGTGATTTGCACATTTTTTTCTCGAACCACATTTGAAAATAACAGTAAACAAGCGCTTCTATACGTTCCTATAAAGAGTACGATAAAAATACGGTGAACCACGGTGTACAAATAAAATACCTATATAGTAAGTAAATAAAAAAAATAATCTATCGAAAATGTCCTCGATTACCGATATACCGAATTCCGACACAAAACTTTTCCGAAAACGAGCAAAAAAAACAGTCTCCCCGCTAGCTGTACAGGTAATATTTAAAAAGCAATATGTACTCAAGCCTCTCTCCACTACCAATACCGGTGTTTTCCGTCTGTCGACGGCTTTTTTGTCTGCGTCAGTCGATGTCCGAGTAAGCTTGAGAGAGAGAGAGAGCGTGGCGGCCGAAACAAAGAAGCGGTAGAAAAACGACCGGTCCCTTTCCGCGGCAGTCCTCGCAATACCGGAAGTATCCTGGCGCGATCGATTATCGGTATACGCTAGAGCTCTAGGCCCCGTTAGAAGTAATTGGCCGATCGGATAGGCCGCGGCGTCTCTCTCTCTCTCTCTTTTGATTCTGCGTATAGTGGCGAGAGGAAAAGAGAGAGAGGAAGGGAGCATTCGGAAGGTGAAACGGAATCTGGTATGGATAGGGCCGAGCGGGCTGCGCTATTACGGGACGAGAGAGAGTGGGAGTCAGAGGGAGCGAGAGAGAGGGAGCGAGTTCCCGCCGGCAATAATTAATCACAACTCGCTCGCAGTTTCGAGGAGGCCAAAGTCGCCGCCACCGCTGCGGGCAATCGGCCAGGGTGGCTTCCAAGTCCCGCCCCGGGCTTCGCCCCCCCCCGCTCACCCTCTCTCTCTTTCTCTCTGTTTCTCTCTCTCTCTGTTTCGTGCGCGCCCGTATATAGTGCCCGAAAGTTGAAGCGGCTTCGCGCCTGTGTTTGCGCACCAGCAACGCCATTGGCTGGTCTCACTGCGTTCTGTAGATGTGTGTATATATTTATGAGTGCGCCCACGGTGTGCATCGCTGGAAAGCCCGTGGAGTGAATAACCTTGGGAAGGGGGTTTCAGTGTTTTTTGTTTGGCGTTCCTTGTTTGTGAGTCGCGGTTCATATATGCGAGTGTTTCAAGGCGACGAGTCGCACGAACAATTATTGTGGCTGTGGTGCGGTCTTTGATCGATGGGGTAAATGGCTTGAAATTATTGCAATGCTTGTCATTGCATCTGTTCATTTATGGCTGAAGTTTTGACGATATAGGATCAAAATAACGAGGACTATGTCGTAATAATATTATTGACTGCTCGTTGTAATGAGCCGCTGATGGATGGCCACTGCAAAATTGTATATAGCCCGGTATGCAAATCATTTCAGACACATAATTATTAGCTGCACTGCATAAAAAATCTTCATAAATTGTAGTACTCAAAAAGATGACTACTATTCTATTCACGCGAACAAACTATACCCGATCAATTATATTTTGGATCTCGAAAAGTGGTCATGAAAATTGTCGATTACCCGTCGATTTGCCCTTGCAAATCTCGTAAGATTCTTGGACATAACATTAGGCAGCCTGTTTCTTAGCACCAATTTTCTTCAGCCAGAATTTCAAACAATCACACATATATATTTAAGTATAATAAAAGATTGTAAAAGGTCACATTCCTAGTCCAAATGCTCATGCTTTAATGATTCGAATATCCATTAAAGTATAGTTACAAACAAGAATTCGCTCCGCTATACGGAAACAGACACAGCCCGTCAACACCATCCCTTTAATGTTTTCTCATTTTCTTTACTTTAGCAGGATCGATTTCAAACTCGTTCATCATTGTCAGCGATACATCAACTGAAATGTCTAAAAGTGCAAAACTGCCATGTTTGTTTTTTCTACTCATTTATGTTTGTTTATAGTTTGCGTTGTTGCTTATGCAATGTAAATCAATACTTAATCCTGGCATTCAATTAATTCCCGTGAGCGTAACCGAATCGTACTACAAAAAAGCAACGTTGATTCCCATACGAAAAGTAATTAACAAATTAAATATAACCTACAATGCATCAAATTACGCTGAATAACAACCCTCAGCATCCTTGCTAGAATTTCGGCGCGCAATATAGGCGAGCAGCGCACTGCGTAAAATTTCACCGCGATTGCCTCTAATTCCACGTAACTGCGCGCGCGCTACCCCAAGTCCCCGCTGTGGTACCTATACATATACGGCGTGTGCGCTCGCAGCTCACCAGGGTAGCTATATATAGCGGTAGATACAGAAAGGGTTGGGTGCGCTCGACCGGCCAAAGGTTTCCTCCTCGCCGACATCCACATACATTTCCATCCGCCCGGTCAAAGCTGACCGACAGATACGGCAACAAACACGACTCTGCTGTGAGATTCGTTGGCCCTTAATCAATCCACTTGCTACATCGGTAGTCGATACACGCCCGACTTCCGGGCCATGTTCAACAACAAAGCTGAGAACGTCGTGGTGGGAGAATCTCTTGCGCTTTCTTTACTTTGCTGCGGCGCATCCGGTTCTTATTCCAAGCGCTACGCGCGGCTTTGGCGCCCGCGTGTCTTATATGTACCACTGTGTCCTGATTTCGCGGCTCCGCGTGCCAGAGCGTATAGTGTGCACACTGGGGCGGAGTCGCGTACTGTGGCTAAAAGACGACGGGGCTTTCGTTAGGAGCTTCCGGGACGCGCGCAGCGGCTATTCTAAGTAATTACTGAGAGGATAGAGGGCGACGCTGCGGCTGCTCCTGCTTCTGTGCGCGTTTTTTTGCTCCTGTGATGGCAGACGGGATTCCTTGCAAGTTTAAATGGAAAGTCGTTACGGCTGCTGGGGTTTGGGAAACCGAGCACGGTGTACTCTTGCTCTGATTTCGATCAACAATTAACATTGTCAGAGGTTTTGTTTTTACGGCTTCTTGCTTCGCGTTGTAAGCATTAATCTTAACAAGAAGCACGTCGAGGGGAAAAGCTCCCTAGTTGTATAATCTACTATTTTTAGTTTCAACTAAAAATAGTAGATTATACAACTAGGGAGTAAAGTAGAGTATATAAGCCCGCGAGGGATTGGCTACCCGAGCGAAGCGAGGGCACTATTAATAATTAATAATTTGCGAGCGGTGATATATAACGTTTTTGTTATCTTGTTCACTCCTCTTCTTACACTGTTGCTTAGCATGCGTCTAAGCCCAAATCGATGCCTACCAACAGGGGTGTACAGCCAGAACTTAAGATCCTTGCCTTGAACTATAACACGGGAGATAAGGCGCTTGAAGCTCAGAGTGTTCACCTTTGGAACTCCCTCCCTCCCTACTCCACTTACTATAATTTTTAAGCACAACCACTCCTAGGAAGAGTCTTATAGTTTTCACCATCGTGATTATTTTGCCATGTCTTATGTAAAATGCATTTTAATAGTTGAGAAATATACATTTGGAAATATACTTAATTACAGATTTAAAACTTTCCATTAAGAATTATATTTTTTTTTTAACTTTGTATATCAAAAGTTATGCAGTTGTCTCCATTTCCTGCAATTGGTTCGACTCTTCATTATTTACATTCTTGGTATGATCAGTTATAGTATCCCACGGCTGAATTTCACCCCTTGCATAAATAATGAAAGCAAAATTCGATAGGAATAAAATAGATGCAGTTACGTAGAAAACGATCTTCCATTGATGTACATCCGTCTGAAACGAGACCAAAAAGCTTGTAATTACAATTTTCAAAATAAAAATGTTTTTCCTCTCAATATAACTTAACACTTACGAAATCGGTAACTATAGCTCCACATACAATCGGCGCAACGATCCACACGAACGTTCCGACGAACATGACGATCGACTGTATGGTCCCGGCGAAATTAGGACTGATGTCTATCTGATTGACGACGAAGCCGGAAAGGACGCCACCTACCATGCTATTAATGAGGATGTGAAACGTGATTGAGAGGAGCTCGTGATCAGGGCCGGTGAAACTGAGACCCAGGTACCCGAGGGCCATCGTCCACATTCCCAAGGTGTTGGAAAGACGGCGCACGACACTTACTGAGATGCCTCGACGGAAAGCGTAGTCTGCAGTCCAGCCGTAAATGAAGATCATCAGCCACATTATGATGAGGGCTGTGGTGCTTATCAAACCGATCTGTGGATGATAGATCTTTCAATTATTTAATTCACGTTCCTTTGAAACGTAAATGGAAAATCTAATTACCTTGACAGTACTGAATTTCATGACGTGCTTCATGTATATAGGAAGTTCGTAGTTGAAGATAGTCGTGTACCAGTTAAGGCCGCACTGCGCTACAACAATGCTCCACACAGGCATCGACAACAGCATCTTCTTCCACGGCACTTCCCTCGGCTAAAGTCAACACCATATTCTACAATTTTATCGCACAACTTCTCCGATCGTATTACCTTTAATTCAGTGAAGTTTTTGACTTTTCGAAAACTTTCGGAGATGAAGGCTTTCTCTTCGAGACTGATGGTTGGATGCACCTGTGGTGAGTCCGCTACATAAACGGCTGTCAGCACGGTGGATATGATGCCGCCGAGGCCGAAAACATAGAATATGCCCGGCCAGCCGATGCTAGAGGACGCGATGAAGCCAGACAGAGTATCTGTGATTACAGCACCCAGAATGTGAGCCGACATCATAGTAGCACCTGTTTTCAATTGCCAAAGCTTTTTAGAATATCGATTGAATTTTTTTATAATATAAAGTTTCGAAAATATTTGGAAAGAAGAAATTTGGTTTAGAGAATGCATCTAGACATGCATGCATCTTATTCATGCAGAATTATAACACCTCTTTTGGAATTATATATTTTACCAGCATTTGTTTTTTATAAATATTTCTTTGATTTTACGAGTGTATTTACACATTTTACAACTTTAAAAAGAGTTTCAGATCTTCAAAACCTCTACGGTCACTTTATGATACATATACCGTGAAAATATGTGTAATGCACTTTATCATGTTATCCCCCACAATTTTATTTTATACTTGATTATTAGGAATTCATAAAAACATTAGTCTATACTCGTTTGAAAATTCACAACCGTTTATTCTAATAAAGTGCCATTTACAAAGTTTTCTCCTGCGAAAAAAGCCTCACATCGTAATCACAACAGAAGACTATCACACTCACACATTCGCGACAGTTCCTGTGGCGGGGCCCACTTGGATAAAAGCGCGTACGCGCAGACGTTCAGAGAGGCCTCCCCAAGCCCCACAGCCATTCTTCCCACGCAGGCCCCCTTCCAACCAGCCAATCGCACCAACAGTGGCACGAAAATATTAGCCATGCTACTGAAGAGCATGCCGTAGGCTAATAGACGCTTCGGACTGAATAGGTTGACCAGGTAGCCGCTCGGGACTAACAGAGCCATAATGCCCCAGTTGAACGAGCTCAGAACCAGCGATATTTCGTGTGAGGTCCATATGTTCTGTAAGATATGATAATAATTTTTCTTTATTTTCTTTTCATATAGCTGAAGTCTTCGTTCCAAGTGTTGCATAGCTCAGCTATGAGTACTGAAGCTTTGAGCTCAAATTTCGAACTACCAGGTCTACAGTGAAATTTCAAATTTTGACAAACTCGATTTCGAGATGCCGAAAAGTTGCTGCAACTTGGATGTTAACTGATAAAGGAAGAGCCAGGGATGCGAGTGCTAGATTTTTATAAAACTTCAGAAAATGCTTTTGTTTGCGAAACAAATGAACACTATATGGGCACATTTCGAAATTTCTAGCGGAAATGGGTGTTTCCGAAAACTTAAGTAGCGTTATATCTAAAAGTTCTGAAAATAACCACTGCAGACAAGGCAAAAGTTCAAAATAAGATCATTAATTTATGACTTGATTTATTGAAAAATATTTATTTATTCCAAACTTATGTGTAATTCAAAATCAGTAAATAGATTATGTGCATTTTCCACCCTTTTCTGATAGTTATCAGGCTACTTTAATCTCCTTTGCTTATTGAGCGAATAAAGATTTTTTTATAGTAGATATTTTTAAAACTTTTAGGTATAAAGCTATTTATGTTTCCTAAAATACATCTGGATTTTAGAAAAATGTCCATATCCCAATTACTAAGACCCATTCAGAAAAACGTCGAAATACGTGTCTATTTATTTTGCAAATAGAAACCTTTCCCGGAGTTTTATGAAAACCTAGGATTTTTCTGATGTTCCTCTTGTGAGTACAAGTCCGATACTTTATAGATTATAGTCTACTATAGTATACTAACAAAAAGTGACTCCAGTCTTCGGGTAATTTAATTTGATAATATTTTGATTATTACGTAAAAATTACGTATTACCACGTAAAAATCCTCCTTTTTTTCTCCCATTTCAGCTATTTTATGGTGAGTTGACCGGAATTGCTATCAAATGGATATAAATGTTCCAAAGATTATTTCACAAATGAGAGACAAATTTATGATTTTCGTCAGGTTTTTCTAATGAAAAATGCTACTTATACAATTACTTATAACTTCTTAAATACTGGTGATTAATGGATTGTTATATAAGCAAATAGAAGTATATCAATAAAGCTATTGACGTCCACAACGATCACGAATAAATAACAACAGCATTATTTGGTAAAAATAAAATGGGAAATCAGTAATCACGATTTTTTCTTAGTACTTATGTAAGTATGAGCGGTACTAGATAAATTGGGAAAACTTACTTTATTGGAGTCAGTCATGGCTACGATAGCGACGGTGAGGGAATAGTTTATCGTGGCTCCACTGGTTATACATGCCGTTATTAGAAGAAGCTGGAAGTGTCTTGTACCGAGTTTACCTATAATTCAATTTTAATGTAATTGCATTCATTCCATTTACACTCTTCTCTATTATACATTGAAACACATCAGGTAGCACCTTTTGCGCTAATAGCTATAATGCAGCGGCACCATGCATTCAGTAAAGCGCCGGTCTCACTTTCGGAAGAAAATTTTACCCAAACCTGCAGAGAACGAGTTTCCAAAGGGTGGGAGCGTATCATAACGGAAAAAATGATATGCGTGCATAGGATAGTCTATACT
>UXGD01006926.1:0-11738 GCA_900474315.1 Torymus auratus
CATTTCTTCCCAAGCGGACATTTTATAGTCGATTGGTTTTTCGTCTCTAAAAACCCTAAAAGTAACAAAATAATATTGGAGAAAAACATATTCTGAAGTAAAAAGACCTGCTCTTTTCGAATCTGAGGCCAGATTTGAAAAATTTTTCCCAAAAATTAAATATAGACGCCTAAACATGAAAAAAGATGAAAAACCAATTTTAAAAATCGACTATAAAATGTCCGCTTGGGAAGAAATGGGTTAAACGGATATAGTTCTTCTACTAATACACAAGACATATACGTGACATACGATAATAAAAAATGATTGCCAAGTAAAGTAGAAAACCCGTTAAAACTACAAAATTTTGCTCACGAAAAAGTTTTTATAGAAATTTTTACAGAAAATACTGTATGATTAAAAAGTAATGAATTGTGGATAGAAGTTGTATTAGATGACATCTACAACAATGTGTTCAAAATTATGCTGAAATATATAATTTTATAAAATCCGTTATCAGAATTAATTAGTCTACTAAAGAAATATGTTTACTTTGTATTTACGCTTTACAATTTTTTATATTTTTTAACAAATTTTCTTAAATCGTTTCTCTGTCAGAGGGTAATAGCTAGCCCTTCAAGATATCATTAATAACTAACCGTGTAGGGAATCGTAGCAACTTCAGCATCAAGTGCCGGGATTTGGGCGTACTTGAAATTAGCGATAGTTTCCATCAATGGCACTTTAAGACAGCCCAACTTGGGTACATTGAAACATCTAAGTCGAGTATTTTTCTTGTCGAAGGAATTCAACCAAGTTCCTTTGAAGTATACCGCTGTAGTTAATATCATTTTCGTATCAGGCTGTAGGGTAGCTGGATGAACAAAAATGTTTATAATTATATGCGGTTTGAAAATCCTATTTTTTGATTAGTGACAGTGCACTTACATGGATCTATGATCGAATTGATGCGTCCATGTGTGTACAGTTTAACCCAGTTATTGATGGTGTTAGTTGCCCCCGTAACGTCTCTGAAATTGAGATTCTGGAGTTCTCCTTTGTAGAAATGCTGTAAAGCGTCGGTGTAGTTCTTTAAGACCGTCACATCTTGTGCTAGCCATAATTTGATAGCAGTCTGCAATTCAGTGTTACTCCTCTGATCCTAGAATGTAGATAGATTAACGTATTATTTCATAAAAAATTTGTTTATTTCATCATTATATTCATAATAAAATATTTCATGTTATTTTGACAAATTTTTGTTTTTAATCGTTGTCCTTCCAAGATTCTTTAATCAAATCCCCATCTCGAACAGAAAACTACCTATACATTCTGAAAAAAGTTGTGTAAAGCTATCGCAGACGGTAAAACCCCAAAAAATTACATACTTTATAGGAAATTTTAGAATACAGTATAAAGATTTTTCCAATATTCCTAGCAAAATTTCCAACAAGTATTTAAATTTTTCGGGTTCTTACAGTGTGATGGCTTTACCAGACCGAATGGTAATTTTTATAAAACTATACTGAACTTGAATTAATTAAGTAATTTCTCCTAAACTTTTTCTCGGTATCGGTTTTATTTTACAGAGTATTATCATTACCTATTAACACAATGAGTTTTAAGCGTTTATCTCACGTTTCTTAAATTACTATATAATAACGATAATAAGGTTGTGTTATAAGTGATGAATCACCTAAACGACCCCAACGTTTTAAAGATATTCAGTGATCACCCGTTGAAGAACTTAAGATATTAGTGCAGTTATATGTGCTACCGGAGAGTTACGTAAAAAAAAATCATAAAAATATTGTTTACGAGTCTGTGAAATCCAAAATAATCACCCTTACCATTAAAGCTGTCATTTTTAGAATAGGTGAAATCAAGTTATTTGAAATCTAATGTTTTCACAGCTAGGCCAGTTTTTTTAACGAATATGTTATATAGATAAACAAAATAAGAGTTTTAATGAAAAAACGTGGTCCTATCAATGATCATTACTATTTCACCCACATTGTTTCTTGAAATTATTATCATAAATACAAGCAGAATATAAAATGTATAAATATTCTATTGCGCCGCAACAACAGTGAATATTATATAAAGTGACTTCTTTGTGTTTTGAATCTACGAAAAACCTGGTATTTCAATATGAAATCCCAGCATGCATAAAAATCTGGAAAACCCCACAGGATTAATCTCTTGGTACATATTTTTTTTGGTCATAAAATACTGATACAAACCCGCAGAATAAGCCTTGAATTTTCGTAAATCACTGCCACTGCTGCGCTCCAGTAACATTTCGTACATGAACATATGACCCTTTCCTTTGTCACATACTTGATTCCCACTCCATACCTATATCACTTCTACATTCTTTTAAAAATCTAGATTATTTTATTTACCTTAAAAGGATTAATTGTGTGAGTGGCGATGTTTCTTAAATCGTTAGAATCAGATGGCAGTCTTAATGTGGATACAATTTGTTGGCGTGTTTGACTTGCAGCTGCTTCGGCAAGGATCATTAAAGCATTCTTTATGCTAGTCGTGCCAACGATAACATTGCCGGAATTTGCATGATTCAGTTCCTATAGGTAATAAAATTTACTATTAGTTAAACATACAGTTACTTTTTCATTAATAGTAGTGTTTTTATTTTTATGTACAGAGATAAACGTACTTGTAATAATTCAATATTGAAAAAGTTTTGCCTGTCTTCGATGCTTGTTCCAAAAGCTTGTCCAGCTGTAAAACATGAAATTCTTAATGAATATATTATCAAAATATATTAATTAACTAGTAAAAGGTGGATAGCAAAAGGCAAAAACAAGAAAAAAAAATCACTGTAGAGAAATAAAAGAAGTGATAGATTTCAATACCAAGGTTACTTTAACTTGCGTTACGTTACCTTAACTTTGCACAAGTGTTAAAACACCGTGTACTACGCAAACAAATTATTGCGACGGAAAATATTGTTTTAATTATCGTGGATTTGTATTATTCGAAAGTTATGAGGTATTCAAAATCATCTGGATGTATATACATATCGTCATTCAAATTAAGATAAATAAGGAATGTACTTTGCAAGATTGGAAGTATGTATACTTTAAAATTTTGTATGATAAATTAGAATTATAACTTTTGTAATTGTTATTTAATATTAAAATCTGTCTTTTTAATATAATTATAGTTTATAAGAAATAATAATTTATTGATTAATAGCAGGAATTTAATGACCACTAATTTATCGAAACTTTGCAAAAGAATTAGGAATAATTTTTTTTTTATTTTACGAAAATGTCCTCTAGTGATGATTTTTATTAACCAGTATAACAAGTATTTATTAAACTGTGAAAATTATTAAAATATTATATTATTATTAATTGTATTACATTATATTTTTTTTTCAAATTCGGTGTATTCGTCAAATAAATCAATATTTAAAAAAACATCTATAAATTGGAAAGATAACATCTATAATTTCAAATGAATGAATACAACAATTGTTGGGAACGTGCTCAACACAAAACATTGTGCAAAACACTATTACATATTGCGTAGTTGGGTATAAAGGATATTAATATAAGTTACGCAAGATATTTCCAAGTTAATTGAGGTCTAGCAAAACTATTAACGCGGTAAAGCCTTCAAGTTCAATGTAGAGGTTAAAAATCATTTTATACTTAGAATTTTAATTTTCTTATTTTAATTAAAAGTACATTAAGCATAATTCGTTAAATGAAGCATACCATTGCAGAAGATTCCAATAATCACAACAGAAATTAGTAAAAAAGCCATCTCAAAGTACGTATCTGATGTATATTTGGGGTCGTAGAACTTTGAGAAACTGAGCGAACACTATATATATAGTGTCGCGCGAGCACCTTAACCGGTCGCGAGCTTTACGTAGACTGAAACATCAATCGCGAGGAGAGAGAGAGAGAGAGAGATGCGAAAAAGCGCGTCGCGGTTCAAATCTAGCGATGACTCGCACTTGCTTCCCCCCTACTATACTGCCGCGTTCACTCGCGCTTTTACACTTGTCCAGAGCTGCCGTCGTGACTAAATATTATGCACTATAGATTATATATACTGATAGCGGGGTTTATTTTACCGAAGCTTCCAAGTATCTCTGAATTATCATTATGAATATTGCATGAATTTTGTATTGATTTATGAGATCGAGAAAGCGGAGAAAAGAATCAGCAGCTCGACACTTTGCAAAATTTACACAGAAGGTATGAAGTTTGCTAATTTTAAACTGATTTTGTCTTAACTTATTTTTTTTATTTTTTTTTATTAATTGCAGTGGTCCTTGCAATTACGAAAAAGGAATCGTTTTAAAATAAAAACTGTTAGTTGGAATGGGTAGACAAACATTTTTAGTTTGCTTGAAATACTTAATTTTATTTGATAGAACCGTCAAAAATACTCGATCTTTCGTCTCAAATATTCAAAATTATTCATTCTAGGTGATATCGTATGTTGGTGAGTGGGGTTGCATGCGATTGAAGAGGTTCCTCTTCTCCCGTAATAAACGTAACACGAGGAGGGAGGCGCTGGAGTAAAACTTTTGCACTTGCTTGTGATCGCCCCACCACACATCCATGCAAGGACCTCGCCAGTTAAATTATTGAACTGTTCAAAACCGAGGTAGAACAGAGTAACGCGCATTTTATATACCCAAATTTAGAAGATCCACATTCAATATTTTGTAAAAAAAAACCCTTAGCATAAAGTATAGAGTTTCGTAGCAAATTACCCATAGTAAATTTTATCATTCAATAAAACTACTGCGAACTGCGATATAAGACTGGTATTTCAAAGAGGCAGGAAATACAAGTTTTGCCAATTTTTGTTATCGTCCTTATTTGATATAAAGTATAAGGTACATACATGAATATATGACTGAGAACCAAACGAAATTATATCTCGGCATTAATTATTTTAAATTAGAATTTTTTATGTATGTTTGTTTTTGGATGACCATAAATGCGTGTATAAAAGATACACAATGCGGGCGTCATAAATACGATAAATACTTTAATAAATTTGTAATATATAATGTAAAAAATGTTCTCTCATAATTTTTTTTTTTCATAAATATTTCTTTAAAATTGCATTATTTCTTTTAATTTCTTCAAGCAATCATGCCATCAAAAATTCTTAAAGAATGTGTATATGTATTTCTTGATTTTTCTCACCGTACAGCTCGAAAATTTTGATATTGCAAAAAATTTATATATATATAGTTTTATTGTTCAATTAAATTAATTATTGATCCTAATAATAAAAAGTTTATGTAAAAACGGCATCAATTTCGTTTTTCTGTTATTATATTCTATAACGCTTTTAAAGAAGTGTTTTGTACACATATTTTTGTTTCCTTAAAAATAATGGTAAATCCATCAAATAGAATTCCTAAAACATGCACAGACTCTCTCAGTCAGTTTGTATGACACCTGTAATTACTATCAATTTTTTTTCCGTCGATGAAACCGGCAAGTTAATAATAAAACTGATCGTTGGCTTTAATTGATTCTCTAGCAACTCTTCTCGAAGAAATAAGAGAAAGAGAGAGAGAGAGAGAGAGAGAGATAAACCAGTAAAACTTAATGGCCATTTACTAACCACCGTACGACTCTTGTTCGTCTTGCTCACCAAATCTGTTCGGTAGAAGTGGATTCGCCGACGGATCGATCGTGCCGCTTTGCTCCAGAGGATCATTGACAAGGCCCATGTACAGTATAGTACCGGTGCTCTCGTCCTCGATGTAAAACAGGAACGGGTGAGTAGCGTGGAAGGTCTCATCGTTCACCTTGTTGCCAATCTCGATTTCTGCAAAAATACACGTCGGCACTCGGCGTCAGAAAAAGAATTTCCTCATGGGGAAATCCTGAGCTCATCGTCATCCTTTTTGAAACTCGTTCTCGTCTGACGCTTGAGAAATAGCAGCATTTACAGCTATATATATAAACAAGCGATGCTTAATACAGAAATGATATGTTCGACTGTATCTCCAGCTATGTTTTCCAACGATATAGCGGTAATGGATAAAAATTCATTTCTTACCGAAAAAAAAACAAAAATTTAAGCATCTTCTGATATTGTGAATACGATTTTTCGTTTTATATAAATAGGAGGGATTTCCACGTGTAAGTTCTTTCCTAAATAATCCGCGATAATTTACGATTAACCTTGACGCCACTTTAAAAGGCAGCATCATATTTAGCTATATAAAAATTTTGTAATTTACGAATAATAACACGAAATGATGGAAATAAACGTACTAATATACTGACCATCTTTTAAGCTTCGCTAAGACTTTTAAAGTCAATAAAATCCTTGCCGTTTAATGACATACCTGTTGCAGCGAAAGCCACGGTTCCCTCTTCTGTGACTTCTATTCCAGCTTTTTGCAGGATATCGCTAACGATCAACCGCCTTGACGTCGATTTTTGTCGAAGTATTCCAGTCAGTATTGCAGTATCATCAAAGATATCACGAATGCCCACCTGACAAATTGCAAAAAAGTATTATTAATTTGTATTGATGAAAGAATCCGTTTTTACCAGTATACAGCTATACTGATACCTCTCTGAGATTGTTTTCAAGATGACTAGTGAAATCAAATTTGAATTTCGGAATCATCACATCGGCTCCCACTTCTTGCATCAGCCATACGTGTTTGTTAATGATGAATGGCGTTATTTTCTTTAAAACTTGATCTAATTTTCCCGGTGTTGTTGGAAGGATTATGAACATTGAATATTTGTGCCCCTATAACAATAAAATTAAATTGTTATACGCAATTTCATGAAACTTTGGAATTAATTTATGCAAACTTACGGCGTAAGGAAGGCGAAGGATTTTAGCATCTAATTCATCCGCATAAGCCAAGTAGAATTTACTGCTGGACGTCATATAAGGCACATCGATAGTGTGTCGGTCAACCGTGTAGAATTTACCGACTCGGGTATCTTGAACTTTGAAAGGTTGGCGGTGCCATGTACCCTTGAAAAACAAGGCACTTGCGATAACCATTAAACTTTCTTTCAATCTTGACGCTGAAATAGAAAAATGTATATTTTTTCATTTCGACAAATAATTTCGCGCTTATGGCATTTAAAATATCTTACCGTCATCGATGATAGTCTTGATATGTGAATTCGTAACATTTTTCACAAAGTTATTAATTAAGTCAGCAGATGTCACGGAGTCGGAAAAGTTGGCGTTTACAACTTCGGTACTGTAAAAATTCTTCGCTATGGCTCCATAACGCTGTCGTGGTAAAATACTTTGGTCCAGGAATATTCGTGTACCAATGTTGAGGGTATATTGAGGAGATTTTTCCTTAAATTACATTGTTTTTTTTTCTTTAATATCTTCAATTTAATCTCATAGAAAATATGAATTAAAATCAGAAGAATACCTGTAAGGATTTGATTATGGTTGAAAATTTGTCACGCGTCGCCGGCCTGCCGACTGGCAAGTGCATTACAGTGGCCAGCTCTTGTCCCGTCTCACCCTGGGCTCCCTCGTAAAGTAAAACGAGCGCCAGTTTCAACGATATCGGCGATATTAGCAAATTTCCTTTATGGTTTTTCGCTACATTCTGCGAAAAAGTTAAAAAATCAAATGAGCCTTTTGTATACGCATGAGTAATAACAATAGCGAGTATCTTTGAAAAACATGCCTGGAAGATGTTCCAGTCAAAAATGTTGAATCTTTCGCCTTGATACGGAACGAAATCATCTATGTCATCTTGAGCTGTAACGTTGTTAATAGCTCTTTTCCTCTCCGTCGATGCCGCGGCAGCCAAGGTCAGTAAGATTGCCAGTATAATCCATTCTGCTACCATATAAACACATATGTTAATCAATACAAGTTTCTACAATATTTTGGCCGATAAAAAAACCCCATTATGATTTATCTCCTCGTAGCACTGTTATAAAAATATTTTTCAAAACAATCGTTTTTCGGGTCGATAAGTCGCCTTCGAATTTCAATGTACCATTAAGAACCTGTCATAAGTCGACTATAAATAGACCATAGGCATGTTTCCTGTACGCTCTTTATACCAAACAAAAAAAATTCGGCGTTCTCTAGGCATCGCTCCTACATGAAAAAAAAAGAAAACTAACGTATGTACCATAGTCTATGAGCAATGTATAGCCCCTCCCGCGACAAAAATCAAACCGGCCTGACAATAGCAACGCTAACAATAATCACAAACAGAAAATTACGATGAGCCGCGAACCGTGTCCCTGAACGCGGTTGTAGACACCTTCGGCCTTGAACCGTGACTGCAAAAGCTGGAAAAAAGAAGGATCAAGATGCACGCGCGGCCAACAGCTATATATACCATCACATAATACTTTATCTCGAGTGACATCACACAGCGACGCCGAAATTATCCCGGACGAGGTATACATACATATATTTTTCACCGTACTCGCTTAATTATCCTGACTCATAGAGGCAGAGTTGTACATGGCGAAAACATATACATACTAGTTATAGCGCGTCAACTATAAATTTTCGTCAATTTCTCACTGTACTAAACGAACCCACCGATAAGAGCTTCTCACGATTATCATTGCACTATTAATAAATGCCGCGCGTCTCTCTAAACTCGCGTTGCACAATCGAGCGCTGTGTATGTATGTGTTTTAAAATTCAAATGATAAACTGACCTGTGCGTCTACTCGTCCACATCGTGTGAGTTTGTGTGTATATTAGGTATATACACCAGAGAAGCCGCGCGACGCGACGTGTGGTGTGCTTGGCAGTGCGAGAGTCGAATGTAGCTCGGAAACTCGCTTCTCGCACGCGCGCGCGTCTCTCTCTCTCGGGATATCCCGAGTCATGCGAGTGGGGCGGAGGAGGAGGGGGACACGGACCGGACTGACAGCGATGTGCGCCTCTGATAATAATAATGAGTCGAGTTTCTTGAAATTCTTTTTATTAACAATCGGTACTTATACATTTTTTTTTCTTTTTTAGTCAATGGGTATAACATCATGCTCCGCGGAGCTTCTATATCGTGACGACACTTTCTTTTCGTATGATTGAGATATTATAATGAACAATTCTAAATATAGTATATAAATACGTACATATAAATAAGCGAAGAGTAAAATAATCATATAAATAAATACCACAATGCATGTAGGTATAATTAAATAAATATCGAAATAAATAATCATGGAGATGAGAAGAAACCGGGGCTTAATAACCTATTTTTTTTTTCTTAAATCAGCGTGTCACTATTAGAAATATCAAAAAATTATGAGTCGGTTTCAGTCTCCTCCTCGTCGGCCGCTTCTGACTCCTCGTTGGTCTCTGCTGCCTGCTCCCCAACCGTGTTGAGGGCACTCTTCGCCAGATCGGTCGCCAGCTCCACGTTCTCCGGTGTTAGGTAGGCGCGCGTTATCGCTGCGATGCGCTCCTTCATGGACTGTAAACAAAATGATAGATAAAATGGGTTACCAATTTGCGATGATGCGATGTTTAATTATTGCGTCCTGATGGCTTTTCATTGATTTTTGCATTGAATCCGTGAAAATACCCTGTTGATAATACTTTTATGGTGTTTGTGCTATTTTCGAGGTTTTTCTTTCTATACCTGGCGCAAGTATTCATACATTTCTATATGCTTTTCTGTTCATTTCTATACGATTCTGTACGTTTTCGTACCTTTCTTTTACGTAGCAGTAAAAGCTTTTGTATGGGTACATGTGTTCAGAAACATAGGAAATTGTATAAAAATGCATGAAAAGTCACAGTTTATATTTCCACCAAGGTTGGTATAATATACACGAAAAAAAAATTATATTTAATCGAGCCGCTTTGCATCAGCTAAATGAGTCTGATTTGGGAAAAATCTCACATGGCATGTTATAAAATAAGTAAGAAAAAACTTTTGTTGTTAGTAGAAATAACATTATATTGAAAATTTAGTTTTCATTACGTATAAAAAGTTAAAAGTTCATTGAAAAAAAAAGGAAAAACTCTTCCTCCAGAACAAGTAAAAACTCTATTTGTTTTAAAGCGATTTTATTGTAATATTAAAATTAATGAAATGCCAATACCAGTTTAACAAGAGGAAAATTCTACTTTTCTTTAATGCTCTTTTTACCGATACTGTTGTAAGTTAAATGAATCTTTTACATTTACTCTACTCTTTAATCAACCGTGTGAACAGCAGAATTAGTTATTTATTTTTTCCGTGTAATAGCGAAATATATTGGGGACTTGAGAGCAGGGACAATTTTTTAAAACGAAAAACAACTAGATGATATTTTCAAGTATTGTCGCGTCAATGTTTGTTATTATGTTGAAAAAGAAAAATAAATCCCGGCACATCAAGAACGATTTGAAGTAATAAAATTTTAATCAGACGTAGATATACAGTACCTCTACTCTGAATGCCTGCAATCCATCTCCCGGCACAATGGTGCAAAGTGGGGTGTAGGTGCACACGGCGGTGGTAGTGACGACGCCCAGAACCAGGGCGACAAAGAGGTGCGCCATGGCCTTGAAAGACTTGTAGCCGAAGGTGACAAGGAAGTTGGTGACAGGCTTCAGGAGGGCCTTGAATGAGTTGAACTTAGGAATTGCGAGCCACGTGCTGCTGCTGCTGCTGCTGCCGCTGCCTTTCTTGGGTGTGAGAAGGTAGCCCTCGTAGCCGCTCTGTACGGCAATGCCATTGTTGCCGTTGACGCTGGTGGTTGCTGAGGCCCCAGCTTTCGCCGCACGATGGTTGCTGATAGCTATGCCCTGGACGAGGGCTGACGTCGCCAAAATGACAAGTACGATCATCGTCGTGGAGTTCATTTTTGATGGATAGTTTGGGTAGCTTTGTGGTTGTCGAGGAAAGGCTGTTAGAAAACTGATGCCTGCTGCTTGGTGTCTCGGAACTTATATACTGAACGGCTAACAAATGTCGTTAAGCCCTGATAAGGGAAATCGTATCGATGATATACCCTTAACGGTTTCGCTTTCACGATGAATCTATGCGCTATTCGCTTTCGCGCTTTCGGATCTGTCATTCCCTAATGTTACTTTAATTGCATTTACAAGTCAGAAGGTATTTCAGAGATTATTATGAACCGTTACTGTGTTCGACTAGAATGGTAAATAATTGTTTTCTCTCTTGATTTTGGAGTTTTCAGTTTGCATTGACGAGTATGATTGTCACAAATGATAAGCAAAAATATGTGCTTTAAATTATGTTGTTACTTGAAACCTTTCATGAAGAAGTCCTCGTGAAGAAGAATTATGATTAATTAATTTTCACAATGCTTATTTTCGACCATAATACATGTATAACAAAATCATAAATATTGTTGTTCTTTGTAACTGTGTCACGTAAAAATCAGCATAAAAACTAATATCAACGTAGTCTCAGATAACATTCAAAACATAATATATTGATCAATATATATACGAGAGTCGAGTCTCAATGAAATATCACATTCGCGGTGTGTGGAACAAAAACTATAAATTATATAGAAATTAAAAAAAAAAAATTATTCTCTATAATATAAGGTAAGTCGGGGAAATTCGGCCACTTCGCTAATTCCGCCATTTTTATAGTTCGTTATTTTTACTTATTCGAAAGCTTAATTAATCGATGTCGACAGCTTCCAAATATCAAAAATATATGTTTTGTACAGCTTTTAATTGTTTAAAAATGACCAGCACATTGTTATGCAAGTTTCTATTATCAAATTTCAACGAGTCGAGCGTCTTAT
>UXGD01006927.1:0-11737 GCA_900474315.1 Torymus auratus
AATAAGATAATCATTTTGCATCCAAAGGATTTTCCCAAAAGGAATTTCCTTTTGTCTCAAGCAATCCATTTCTCTCAATGTGACTTTTCAATCATAAATTCGTTATTAAAAAAAAGATGCTGACATAATTTTAAAACTCACTCACCGGATCTTTGAACCTGATGCCTCCTCCGTCCACAATCCGTTTGCAAACCTCTAGTTACAATTAAGTTGGAGAAAAAACTAATTTGACTGGCCTAAAACAATCTTGCATATAAGACGAGCCCTGCCTGCCTGCATTTGCTCTCTTCTCACTCTCTATATACTTACACACGCGCGATACATCAAACAACAGAGAGCGCGAGAGTACTTACATATCAAACCGCGGTCTCGCGTATAACGATGCCACACATATATAGCTATACAGCATCTTCCGCGCATGTAACGAGCTCGCGCGAGAGATCTTGCGCTATCTTGGCGCATTGTTCGCCGCGAGAGAGAAACTCTCCCTCTCGCCGTGGCGCATAGATAAGAGCAATTTTTCGAGTCCCCGGCGTCCCAGTTCGAATTTAAATAGACGCGCGGTGACGGGAGAGCGAGGTGAAAATATATGGAAAATTGATACCGCTCGATAGTATAATAAGAGAGAGAGAAAGAGGACTTTCTCATCCCGGAGATTGCTAATTCCGCGCGTGAGAGAGAAAAGGGAGGCGATGCATTATTCAGTGGTTCGATCGGAGAGGAGAGAGAGAGAGAGACGCCGTATACAGTAGGTATATATTCCTCTCTCGGGGTGGGCGCGCGACGCTGAGCGATTAAAGATTGATAATCGTGCGCGTGTAACTGAGGGTTAATTCTCATCCGATTATATATAGGAGACGAGAACAGTATATATCGTGTAGGTCGCCTCCTCTGTGCCTCTGTTTTCGAAAGGTAGTAGCAGTAGCAGCGCGACGATTAAGAGCGAGGGACGAGCCGTTTTATTGATGGCCGCGCGGGGGCCGGAAGTTTTACTTAATCGAAAATCGATTTTCCGGATGCAGCACAGGCACAACGTATGTATATAGCAGCCGCTTTGACTCAGCGCGCGCCGATACCACTTGACGTTTTAATAAAGAGGGGCGTGGGTATTAACATTCGTTTCATGTTTTTGTTACAAGAGGGGGGGGGGGGGCAGATGTAATTGGTCCTCGGGGAGTGATTGAAAACGTCGCGGGACGAATTTTGGGATAGCGCTCGCGCGGGGATTGGAATTTCTTTGATGAAGTTATTGAATGCAGGTTTATAGCGTACATGCGCGAGTGTGTGTATGTGTATTATATGTATAAAGCTGCTACTGGTCGCTATACGAGAGAGAGAGAGAGAGAGAGAGAGAGAGAGAGAGAGAGAGAGAGAGAGGGAGAGGGAGAGAGAGAGAGCCCGGTCCATTCTGTATGATTAAATTACTTTTATGAGGGTCCATATGTCCGTGCAATCGAATTCTATATGTCGAAATTCACAAAAAATTGCCCCTAACTTGTCCGTAAAAATGACGAAAAAAAAAAGTTGAAGCACACCCAGAGGTGACAGATCAACTGGTCTATCTTATTCCATATCTGATATAATGTATGAAAGCAGTGTTGAACAAAGGAAATCGAAATAGTGAATTTAACATGGGAAAAATGGACGAAAAGTAGTCACTGATGATTCACCAATAGCAAGCTACTGAAATATCCAACAAATATTCCACAAAAAAAATAAAGTAGATGAAAATAGCTTTAATTTGTTATGAGAATCGTTAAAATCGGTCAATTTGGCGTAAAATTAGGTGTATTTGAAAATCGCGAAAAATGACCAAAAATGATTGAATTACGTGGATTTGGAGAAAATTGCTCATTTTTCATCACTTTTCGCGATTTTCAAATGCACCTAACTTTACGCCAAATTGAACGATTTTCCGATTCTCGTCTCAAATTAAAGCACTTTTCATCTACTTTAATCGCTTTTGTGGAATATTTGTTAGACACTTCAATAGCAAGCTATTGGTGAATCATCAGTGACTACTTTTCGTCCATTTTCCCATGTTAAATTCCCATAAGAAAAATTAGTTTCAGCTTTCTAAAAAACAATATTTCGATTACCTTTGTTCAACACAGCTTTCATACATTATTTCAGATATAGAATAAGATAGACCAGTTGACAGAAGTGTGCTTCAACTTTTTTTTTCGTCATTTTTTCGACGAGAAGTTTAGTGTATTTATTACTCTGTTGGCGTAAGCTCAGGTCGGTGGAGAGCATGAAGATAGGATTAGGTTAGAGGTTATGTTAAAAAAATTGTGTAAAACAAGTATTAAAGTTAAAAAAAAAAAGACAAAATACGGTAGAGCAGAATTAATAAAATAAGTTAAATAAATAATAAAAAAAAAGTAAAAGAGAAAAAAATGAGGTGATTCGTGGTGTTACGCGGTCGCGTAATTCTCGCGGGCTCGCGAGACTCTCAGGGCGTTCCTGGAGTCTCCTGGCGACACTGAGCGTGGTTCGAGGTGTCAACCCCTTTTTGTCCTTGCGCGGCCGGACGTCCGCGCTGGGCGAGGGTTAGGACGAGGGCGAGAGCCTGGCAAGGACCGAAGGTCCGTCTCTGGCAGAGCGCGGAGGCCAAGTGTGCTCTGAAAATCCGGAGCGCCAGAGAATACCTCGGCGACGGTCGGGGGCGAGCGGTCGCGCGCGCTGATTGGCTACCGCAAGGGCGGTAGTAAATCCTCAGCGGATGGGCTGCATATGAGGTTGCGAGCGGCACGCTCCCCTCCTCGTAGTCCCGTCGGCCAAGTACGTGACGCGAGCTTCGGAGAAGCTCGCGGAGCGGATCAATACTCGCACTTTTCTGCTACTTCACTTTTCGAAATTCTCCAAACTTTACAAGTAAAAAAAAGAAATAAGAAAAGTTCGCAACCGTTGCGGACGTCACTGTCGTGACAATGATTTAACGCGGGGTACACGTGATTGAAATCAAAATTTATATATGAAAATTGAAAATCAAGCAGCGCGAGCTTTGATAATAATTATCGATATAAAAGCGCTGCTGTAGCGCGTTGTCTCTTTCTCTCCGCGATCTCGTGATGTAGCTCTTTCGTTTTCCTCATTTTCCCGCCTCCAGCACACAGTTTTCCCTTCTACGTTTCTCGGAATGGAAATCCGGTAATTGATTAAAGCGGACGCTTAATTATGTGCATTAGCCGGTATAGAGAGTGGATTATTTTTTAATTAGGAAGTAGAAAGTTTTATATATAGAGTATAAACTCTGGCGCGATTTTAATTAAACTACTTAGATTCATATGCGCGAGGTAGCATCTCCGTATGTGTGTGTGGCTCGTCGCAAATATTAATTATTGGGATGATTAAGGTTTATTTGAGAAAATGGATAGATGAGCTTCTGAATTATTGCTTCAGTTTGTGTGCGATGATTTGTAAAAATCCGGGATTGGAAGGATTCGCGTGTATGATTACGGGTAAAGACGCTAAATTATGGTTTAATTTACTTGTTGGGTACATTAATGAGAATGTATTTTCATGAATAATTAGATCAAGCATCTCTCTCAGTTGAATTTTGATGTAAAAATGGTGATTATTATTTAAATTAAGTTTTAGGAAGTAACATGTCAACGAATTAGCAGCAATTTTTTTACATTATAAAAGATTCATTTTCATAACTTTAGTAACATAAACTCACAATTTTATTTTAATAGTTTCTTATTTTTCTATAAAATCATGGAGAAAATTATAAATTCTATAATTATCTTTTTTTTTTTTATGTCTTTAGGTAGGTATAATTTATAAATTTTCAAGTTTTGCACATCTGAGGAGAATAAAGCACGACTTTTTATCATTAGTCAAGCAATGATGAAGAATATAGCTACTATAATAAGTACAACTCTTAAAAAAGCTTTTATCTCTGTAACTTACTCATAACGACTAATTAGCAATCGATATATCCCATACTCTTCATGAAATAAATTATAATTTAAAAATGGTTGTCTTTCTGTTTCAAAAATTTAAACGACTAGGAAGAGTCAAAAAAGGTTTTCCAATTAAAAAATTGCTGGCTGTCTACTGCAGTTGTGAATGTAATACTTTAATATAGTTTTGATATAATAAGGACCTAATTTTGTAAATCTAAAAATCTATTATTTCTCTTCATAAACAATAATGGAAGTTTTTTTGGTAAGCTGAGTATCTATCTCAAAAATCTATCACAGAACTAAATATGAAATTCTTCTTTCTGTTTCAGCATATATTAAATATTATTAGTTATAAAAATTGATTACTATTATTGTGCAATTATTCATTTAAACCATTACTTATATATGCATAACTGAAATATATTCAAAAAAGCTATAACAAAATTTTAAAAATCATTCTAAAATAATGCTTCATTTTTCTAACTTATATCGATTTCCATTCAAACTTATCCACTTACAAAAATTCGAAAAAACGAAATTTTTTCTAATCGATAGTTCTTATTAACTGAGGAAATTGAAAAAACATCAATATACATTACTTTTCGCATTTGCAATTGAAACTCAATATGTGTAACATTATTTTAGCATACTTGTTTATACATTTATCGTGATTTTAAATAATCCAAGTATCGATCTCATTTCCAGGTGCTGGTATAGCTGCAACTTTTATTGCAGTTAATAAGAGTAAAAAATTATTCATTTATAATTTATAAACTATTTACTATGGTAGAATAATTCAAGTCAATATATATTGCTTATTATCGTCCTATATAAGCAGGTTTGCAAATAACATACATGTTTTGATCACACGTATATTTAAAAAGTGACAAGGAAGTATACGTGTTCGTTTCGAACTCCAGTCGCATTCATTTAGCTCTGGAACTCGCACGTACATTAGAAAAGAGCACAAATATCGTTTGTTAGAAAATAGAAGTTGACTATAAATATTTACAAAAAAAGGGAAATGGAGAAATCTGCTCTTCGAGCATTTTATGCTGGTCAATCAATTTTTATTACAGGTATTTAGTTGTTTTAGTTGTTCGACAAAAGTTTTAGAATTATTTACCTATCCATATTTATATTGCTTTTGAAGACAAAGGAATTATAGAACAGTTTAAAATACTAATTTTCACTAATATTATCTTCAAGGACTACATATTTTTCTTTTTGCTTTCTCAAAGAGAAGGCTTTGTAACGGTGAAAATTTTCGAATCAAAGGTTTTGATGAATTTTGATCTTTTTGAGGTTTTGAGTTAGAATAATAGGTTTTAAAAAAATGTATGTATGTAAGTATGTATGTATGCATGTATGCAAATGTTGTCTGCAGCATAACTCTTGAACGGATCGACACAATGAGCTGAAATTGTGCATGCATCTTAGGTATGTCTTAGAATTGATTAAATTTTCGAGTCAAATGCATGATTTTAAAGTCTTGTTTTTGAATAAAAGAACAATTTTGTAAAATTTTTTTTTTCTAAATTTTCTTTAATATCTATTCCAGCTGAGCGCGTATGAAGGTTCCATCTTTTCAAAGCGCGTAAAAAGGTGCTACTTATCGTAGCTGGAGCCGTAAGAAGGTTCCATCTCGGCGAAGCGCGTGAAATGGTCCTATTTCAGTCGAGCATAGTAAGGAGTTGCCATCTCGTACGTCTACTACCAGCGAGATGGCACCTTTACACGCGCCTCAGAAACAATCTACTCGAAGTTTAAAAAAAGAAATTAAAACTAGAAGAAAAGAGCTTTAATTTTCAAAAAAAGGAATTAAAGCTCTTTTGTCTAGTTTTTTTTATTTCTTTTTTTTTAAACTTTGAGTAGATCGTTCTGGGCTAAATGACTGAGGTTTGAAGAGGAGGACTTTTTTTGCCATTTTCTTAAAAAGTAAGAAGTTGTTCTAGAAAAAGTATACCATTTGATTGCTGCTCGCGCCGAGATAGCGCCTTCTTCGGAGCTCGCGCCGAGATAGCACCTTCTTCGCTGCTCGCGCTGAGATAGCGCTTTCTTCCTCTTAGCTGTCGATATACTCACGCGCAAACAACCATACATGGGAAATTTGTGAAAATAGACTGTTGGCATACACATTTGCATTTTTAAATTACAATTTAGTAATTACGATTTTTTTCTCCTTAAATGTTTTGAATATAATATTATATATACTTTTTGTATTTATGTAAAATCAAATGTGCAGAAAGAATGCAATTTTATATTAAAATATGGATTTAAAAAAATTATTTGATGTAATTTAACTATTCTCTTTGAGAAAGCATTTTGCTAAAGCGGTTTGTGCAGCCCCCTTGTTCCCGACAATTGCAGGAACCCGTTTTTCTCTTTCAATTTTTAATTTTCAGAAAAAAACTTTTGACACGTTGTAGATTTAGTAAAGGACTACAAGGTATCAAACAGATTTTTTTCTTGAAATTGAAATTTGAATAGAAATGAATAATCGATTGCATTAATTACAATGTCATAATATGACTGTTTTAATTTTTGTAGTTCCTTCCCTTTTTGACTAAAATATATAGCAATTCATAAAAAATACATTATGTACTTTTTAATATCTCCTCTAAATAGGTGGAACTGGATTTTTGGGAAAGGTTTTGGTAGAAAAACTACTACGATGTTGTCCAGATATTTCGTGTATTTATTTATTACTGCGACCAAAAAAAGACAAAAATGTAACTGATCGTGTACGTGAACTTATTGATGATCCCGTAAGTACATACCAAAATAACTAGTTCTTTAAAACATATTATGTTAAAAAATATTTTAACGAAACATGTTAGGCATTGGATAATTTAAAAGAGAAAAAAAGCAAAATTGAAGAAAAAATTATTGGAATTTCTGGTGACTGCAGTCTTCCAAATTTAGGGATTTCAGCTGAAGATAGAAACTTATTAATTAATAATGTAAGTATGATTTTCAATCGCATTCTCCGTTAACCGTATCGTGTAAAATTAAGGGTAGGTAGGGATTTTAGTTATAAATGTTTTAACAATTTTTAAATGATGTAGTATTTAATTAATGAAGATCTTCTAATTTTGAAAAAAGTCAATGAGAAATTATTTTCTTTAGTTTCATTAAATGGTCTTTTTATATTTATATACGGCATTACGTGATGACCGATTAATTAACGTTTTAAGAAGAGGGTTTTAAAAATATTTTTTTACAATAACGTTAAATCAAAGAAACTATTGCAGAAACGTTTTTTATTAGTTCGATAAATTTGACAATTATGAAGATGCCAAGATAAATATACATTATTTGAAGAAGTCGTTATATATGACAATTTTTTTTTTCTTTTTGATGTGTTCAAAGTAAACGTTTTATGCACTGCATAATATACTAATAATTTATTTTGTGTATTGATGTTATTATAGGTTACAATAGCTATTCATGCAGCCGCAACTGTTCGATTTACAGAAAAATTAAAAATTGCGACTCGTATTAATGTCGAAGCTACTGCTACCATTCTTGATTTGTGTAAAAATATGCAAAAGTTGAAGGTAATAAAAACGTGAATTGAGTAATATTGCTAATTTCCATCGCTATATTGTTATGGTAATAGCTACTGATACATCTATTTTTAGTCTTTTATTCATGTTTCTACGACCTATTGTAATTGTTTTACTTCGAAAAAAGTTGAAGAAAAATTTTACGATTACTCTATTAACTACAACCAATTATTGAATATCGTCAGCTCGATGCCAGAAGATATACTACACACGATAACCCCGGAGTAAGTTAAATTATCAAATTTTAATATCTATAAACGTTATATAATATATTCCATACTTTTAGGCTCATAAGCCCTTGGTCTAACACCTATACCTTTACCAAAGCGATGGCAGAAAATATGATTAAAACAGAAAGTGAAGGTTTACCTATGGGAATATTCAGACCAGGAATGGGTGAGAAATACGCATAATTTTAAATATGCACAAAGATTTTTGGACTCACTAAAATAAATAAATAAATTAAAACTAATATTTATTGAAAATTGTTAAATCGACAATTCTTATTTTCTATATTTTGGATTAATGTATGTTATTCTTCTCTTAAAGTAATTTTACACGAATTGGTATTTTTTTATTTTTTTTCAAAATATAATATAATATAAAATATGGAGTAACGAACTACATTGTTCACTGAAAAGCTTTAAAAAACTCATATATTATCATGAATTAGAACTGTATAAGGCGTCGAAAAAATTCTTTTATTTTATGTTTTTCCTTCTCCAGAGGAAAAAAGCGGTGATCTATCCATGCCTTGATAGCTATTTACACTCTGTATCACCATATAAAAGTTTAGCCAGAAAAAGGTTGAGTGCTTTTAGAAAAGTGCCTTTTTTAATTTATCTCATGTATTTTTTAATTTTTCTCAAAATATCATGTACGGATCACTGAGAGTTTTAAACCAACTAAGAGAGAATCAGAGTTCCGGATCACAGACTTAGTTTTTGGATGTAGAAATCTGAAATTAGCTTTATTTTGAAATAAATATTAAAAAAGACTTCGTGAAACGATAACCATCTAAGTTTGAAAAGTCTTAAATATCATTTGAAAAAGAGAAAATAAAACTTGAGAAAATAAGCTTTCATTTGATTGATCTCAGATTTGAAAAATATTGATAGTTTTTAAACCCTAAAAGGACCCCGCACACAATGTATGGAAAAAAATCATCCGGTGACTTTTCTTTAGGACCTCAAGATCTATCTTTTTCCAAAGTTTCGTTCAATTTGACCGGATGATTTTTTTCCCATACATTGTGTGCGGGGTCCTTTGCGGTTGCGATTGCCTGTATATTTTAGTGCACTGTCGATGCTCAACTTCAAACTAATTCTACAAAAAGCAAAGAAACCCTCTTTTCCTCCAGTTTTATTTTCATTTCATTTTGAAATAATATTTATGACTTACCAATATTAAATGGGTGCCGTTTCAAGAGAGGCTTCGTTTAAGTTTTATTCAAATAAGTAAAGTTGAAAATGTCCGGAACTTAAGTTTTTTTAAGTGTTTGGGTTTAATATTGCGGCTCTTTTTATATTTCTATTATGGATTAACATATCCCAAAATTTAAGCCAAATCGGTTATACAGCGGCATGAACCTCTCCTTGTGAGTAATATAATGTATTTTTTACTAAGAAACATAAAAAACTGATGGAACGGCAGTAGTTAATTTAATATTACTGAGAAAATTCCAATTCACGATTCTAAAAAAATTTTGAATAGTGCATGTAACGAATGCAGTTTTAGTACAATCGAAAAATAAAAAAGTCGGTGTCAAATTCTTTTGAAAAAAGAATAACATACTTCGAAACCAAAATGATAGTTTATATAGACATACTATGTCTGCTTAATTTTGAAATGGATTAGGCCATAGGTATGTTATTGCATACAAATAGTAAACTCGTGTTATGTTCAGTGGTAGCAGCTGTAAATGAACCGAAACCTGGATGGATTGATCAGCCACATGGAATAACGTTTGTTATAGCAGGAGCACTATATGGAATTTTAAAAACAGTAGTTTGCGATAATAAAGTAATCGTGAATGCAGTACCTGTAGATTATGTTGTAAATTCCTTGATCGCTAGTGTACGGGATGTAGCAATGCAGGCAAATAAGTAAAGTGATCATTTTAGACTTTATACAAACATGATCTTACAGCGTCTAAAATTATTTTATTTTATTTTAGAAGAGATACAAAAATGCTTATTTACAATTATTCTTCAACTGTGGAAGCACCAATTTCGTATGGTAAAATTTTCGATACGAGTTTACAGTATCTAAATAAACGCCGTAAGAGATACACGTTCAAGTACTGTTTATATTTGACAAAATATAAATGGGTATTCACATTGTACAGTATTTTTCTTCATTGGATACCTGCTCTATTCATAGATACTATTTTGTATTCTACTGGTAGAAACCCAAGGTAAATAGTATACATTATGATACAAGTTCGCGAAGTAAGCGATTTATGCGCAGCACAAGAATCGCCTATACGCGCACGCGTATCGTACACTATTTTTTTTAACTCACTATCAGTGTGCGTAATTAAGTAATCACTTCGCACACTTTGCCGCACAATGCGCAAATCGGGCACTTCGCACTCTATAAACAAGCATGAAAAGTTGAATTTAGCACACGGAGTTGAAAAAAATATTTTTTTAAAGTTAATTTAAGATTTTAAAATACGAAAAAAATAATACATTTTTTGCAGACTGAAAAAGGCGTATACAAAAATTCACAAATTTATGAACATAGTAGGCCACTTTTCCACACATGAATGGAACTTTGAAAATAAAAATGTAAGAAATTTATGGTCTAATTTAGATGGAGGTGATCAAAAATTGTTTCCTTTTTCAATGAAAAGCTTTGATTGGGGTATGTATGTAAGCAACTACACTAACGGTATTCAAAAGTATATACTGAAGTCGAAAGCTACATAGAATTATAATACTTACTATGATTCTCGTATTTTTCATTTTTCTTTTCAATATTTCTTTCTTATTATTTTTTTTTTTTTTTGCATCAATTCTTTTAAAAGTTATAAACAGCAAATGACTGCGATAATTTTGACAAATTACAAAATAAATTTAAATACCGTAAAATTTGAGGTAAGAGTACTTCTAATACTGAAAAACATCAAAAATCAAAATCGAAAAGATAATGTAAGTGTATTACAGATTCGTTTTGAACTATCTGTCAAAATCTTATTTAATTATAGAATTAAAATGGTTTTTTAAGATTAACTCTTAAAAATATCATTTTTGTTATTCGGGTGTTGGTTTTTCTTGATCATGTATGCAGCATTCCTTCCAGCTAATAATAGCCACATTAATAATTAATTGCGATATTTTTCTCACAAAACTTTATATATTTTTGTTATAAAAAAAGAGTTCTGATTCGGTAATATGTGCGAAAAAGAATTATTTTGTCGATGCATCGGAAGAACATTATCTCAAGCGAGCAATAAACTAGAGCTGGAATCCACTTTGAAGATCACTGGAAGATATGTCATGTCCAAGTCCAATTTATTTTTTACAAATTTAAAGTCGAATTTCAATGACATATAGCTTTAGTACCTATCATATCAATAAAGAGCATTTGAGAAAAAGATTTTATTTGTAAACATATCTGAATAAATAAATAATGTAATTAAAAGAACTAATACGTAAGGAACTTCAAGTTCACAATTCACGCTATAATTTATAAAGGAACTCTTTTATTATAGATAAATAAATTTACAAATTAGAAGTTAGCAGAGAATAATGTGCAAGCTGTATTGTTACTGCATCCGAAAGTTTATTTACGGACACGATACGTGAGGTTCTTGACTATTGCCTAAAGTCTCATTTTAAAAGATTTGTACGTGGACTTACACTTATGGCTAAATTAAATTTTAAGCATTTAAAATTGGAAGAATATTTTGTTTAGTAGAGTTCTAAATCGTACAGTTTCATTTAAATAAATTTTACTGAATTATTGTTAAAAAAAACAACAGTTGCAAAAATTGATTTAATTTACTGAAAAGTGTTCTTACGCAACTGAAGATAAATAAAAAAAAATACGTTGCTTTTATATGTATAATAGAATATATATGTATATTGTAAAGCTATACAACAAAAATAAACAGTGATTCGCTTTTTCCTAAAAAAAAAAAATAAAAAAAACCGTTGCCAATTCATTGACTTAGCTTCCTCAAAATAATTTATTGATTCTTTTTATTAAATTAAAATTCAAAAAATAAATTTTTCACGAAAAAAATTG
>UXGD01006928.1:0-11735 GCA_900474315.1 Torymus auratus
TTATGTATATTTTTGAGGTATAAAGTTGTTTTTTTATATAGATTTGAAAAAATAATTACCTGACTAATTATACTAAACTCTATTTTTTCAGGCTTCAACTCAGGCTGGCCCCCTTAACTGTTTGTAAATCATGGCACTTTTGTTAACAATTACTTTTTCAATTCCGTTACATAATGCCCATAAGAATAGTATTCCAATTCAGCATCGACTTTATATACGTTTTAAAGTACAAAATAACAGTTGCTTTTTACTGTAATCTACTATTTAGTATACAGAATTTTCGCTATAATTCGAAATATATAAAAGAAATAGAAATATCTAAAAAATATAGACACCAGAAAAGTTTCTCACCTGTATACTTTGTCCTTATGGCTGTTGCAGAAAACCAATATTGGAGGACAGTGAGTGGCCGCCGTACACGAGGGACCAGCCTAACTATTATATTTTCAACGCTGAGAAAAACGGTATGGGTAAAGGCCCGCGCACCACCGCCTGCGCATTTTGGAACGAGTTTCTGCCCCGGCTGAAAGGAGTACCAGGTAAACACATATACACACATACACCCACGTCCAGTCTTATCTGAGTCCTTCTCTCTCGCTCCTTCGCTTTCCTATTTTCCCTTTATTTGTTCTAGTCGCGCGAGACTGTCCTCCCTCGCTCGCGTATATAGGAGCGTACTCTTATCGTCCGTCCTCCTCGTTTCCCATCTCTCCAAGCTGTTTTTCCCGCGCGTGTGTTTGTTTTGTCTTTGCGGCTCTGCCTTTTCTCTTCTAATGCTCTTCCGTAGTCGCATTAGACGGAAGAGAGGGGAATTCGCAATAATCGTTTTTGGTAATTAAGTTTCGGATTATTGAGTTTGGAGCTTCGGCTTTTAAAGTGGATTTCTTTTTACGCGTACTTCTTTTTGCGATCTTTTTTTAACTGGACCGTTAGTGGAAAGAGAATATTGCTGCGGGATAATAAGAAAGCGATGTATATACACAGTAGAGATTCTTGTCAATTGAAATAATCATAGACTCAATTGAGTATGCGAGGAGCGTTGAGTTTTAAAGAAATACATTGATTTTTACTTAAAATATTAAATATACGTCGTCTTTCAAGGCATTTAAAATTATATAGCATCTTCACTGCTATACGAGTCGTGTGTTCTCAAATTATTTCTCACTCGTCCTATAAATTAAGTATAAAATGAAAAGTAAATTGTGATTTTTAAAGTTAATTATACGTATCAATTTAATGTAACTAAAATAAAAGAATGCCTTAAAAAAGTTTATTTTCGTCGTGGCGCCGATCGTGTTCAACACTTAAATATTTCTTAGAAATAGTGCCAGAAAAATGCCTTGCAGTCAATGTTTAAAGTCACACGTACACATTTCAAACGTGAACCGGTGTCGCCTTGCTTTGACCGACCAAACGACTCACCTCAAATTGCATGAAGCCCTTGTATCTTGTGCAAGTCAACGTTGCTATAGAACATGTAACATCATACTTTTTTCATAGGCATTTTTTTCCTTGAAGTTGCGCTATGCATATAACTTAAGAATCCGTGGGAACATTCCATGCCGAATTCTGATCGGATCAAAATAATAAACAATTTAAATAAATTAAGAAAAATGTTATAACTCTAGTTAAATATTTAAATAAACAATTGAAAACTCTCACAAAACGAAGGAAAAAAAGAGCATGGCGTATCCCAATTGGGGATCAAACGCGGGATTTTCTACTTTCGCGACGGATGCTTCCCCAGCTTAGCAGCTGCCGATGTCTATACACGTCTGTTCCTTTATTAGTCATCCTCATACCGCAAGTCCAATTGAACACTAGTCGTTACGGCAGCATCCCAGACTAAATGGCGCTGTAAAATTAAATTCGAAGTAATCAAGTTCCATCATTAAATACCTAAAAAATATTAAGTTATTTCCTCATACGTTCTGCGCTCCAAATACACATACTCTCATGCTCGTTGAATCCTTAAACCTGCGGGTCTCCAATTCTCTCTCTTGCTCTCTCACTCGCACTTTATTTATTTATTTCCTTTTATCTCGCAGGCGCTAATCGCTACTCCATAATTGATATAGTACTTTCATGAGCTTGCATGCCAGCAGATGGATTTTCGCGACGCTTATTTTAAGATCGCGCTCCTTTTTCACGTATTTTAAACTCTTGACCTCATTCCGACGATGCGAGGAGACGATAAATAATTGAATTACACACCCCAGGTCAATCGATAATGTGAAAAGGCTGGTCCAATGTTCTTGTGGAAGAAAGAGTTTAGTATACTCGTAAGAGTTTGGCGGTAGGGTGTCGAAAGAGAGAGAGAGAGAGAGAGAGAGAGAGAGAGAGAGAGAGAGAGAGAACCGGTGTAGTTTGACAGGTATACTGTATAAATGCGTGAGGTTTATGATGCGACTGCGACTAGGAATACGTCACAGGACATAGAAGTAAAATCGATTTCAATCAGGGCTATGAAAATATTAAAAAAAAATTTATTTAATTTTGCTATAAATTATTACTATAATTATAAGTCAGTAATACTAACATATGTGTGAGTTAGAATGACAGTGGCGTAAGTCACCTTTAAAAAAAATGAGGTATATTTCAATGCCTTAATGGTTGAAACGCTCTAAAAAAGTGCCTAGGGTAAAAGACCCAGTAGATAGACGTCACCATTAGCTAGACGAATCATCGTTTAATTAATAAGTACTTTGAACTTTTAACCAAACTATATATTTTATTTAGAAGAAGTATTTACAATAAACTGAATATAACTTGTTATATCTATTAACAGTAAGTTGAATCATTAATTAAATCTTCGTCTATCTATTGGAGTTTAGTCTGCTTTCACTATATTGCTCTTTTGTTCGAATTATAAACAATCTTAAAATTAGCAGGTAACACTAATGCCTTGACTATTGAAACTTTGACATTAAATATCTCAAAACGAAAAATGTGTGACTTACACCACTCTCATTCTGATCCGCACATATGTATATTCTGTTATAACAATTTTTTTGTAAATAAAAGTATTAATTTTGTTAGAATTCATTATAAATACACCTTTTTAATTTTGATTATTTACGCGTAATTATCCCGCCGTTTATCCCAAATGAAAGAGAAAATTAATTAAACGGAAAAATATGGCTACATTTCATTAAACACTGTTTCTTTGATGTGGATGTTAGGGTGGATTATAAGGGTCTTTACCGGGGTTGACTTTATGTACGTAATTAGTAGCACTTGTTTTGGACGGGTGGTGCGATTTTCATTCATTTTTATCTGTAAGTGCTGTACAAAGCTTGGTTATTACATAAATTTTTTCCATTATGCATAATAATAACAGAGGGGTCTTTTTCCATTTCAGTTAATAAATTATCAAAATTTTTGTAACACATAGTGGCCTTCAGAGGGCTCCCGCGCTCCTTGCTACAGAACCGGCGACACCGGCGTGCTTTAAACTATCATAAATACGAAAGCGTGCGTGTAGGGTAACCAGCCCAGTATATAGATAGACACCTACCAGTAGATAGAATAACATAGCTTTATCATTAAGTAAAGAAATTTTGAAACTAAAATACACTCAATCATCAAGGACTATGTAAAACTAAGTGAAAAAACTTTTTTTGTTAACAGTATAAGGTGTATCATTAATTAAAAGATCGTCCACCTACTGGCATTTCGTCTGCTTTAACCATCTATCTATTGGGCAGTTTACCCTATGTATGCGGGCACGCACGCGCGTGTGTGCGTGTGTGTGTGTATATACTTTTATACGCCTCTATTGTAAAAGAATAGTATAATGAACAATAGTCCAAATAAGAAAAAAAACAATTAATTACATTAGTTAAAGTATTATAAAGATTTTACGTTATAGAAAACAATATTTTTGTTCAAATTTTTTAAATTTAATGTATTTTGGTAGTGGTCTTATAGTCTCCTATTAAAATTTGTTCCAACTGGTGACGGTGTCCTCCTTAGAAGTTTCAGAGATTCAGCGATATGCGTATCTACTTGAAAAAGTTCGTTAAATCTATTTCCAGTCATTCTTTACTAGGAAAAATGAAAAAGATGAATCCATCGTTAAAAGTCGAAGAGCTATTTTTTAAATATCAAGTGTTTAACTAGTTCTCAAACGATAACTAACAAAGAAGAAGCGCTTAAAAAATATCCAAAATTTGTCTTTCCAAAAATTTACCGTAACATAAATCCGGTGTCACCAAGATATCCGGACGTCCTTTGTCAAACCTCTCCACTCGATTTTCGGAGCCTCAAAAGCAACTGCAACCCATCCGCAAAAAGCTCTATGTATAATCCTCTCTTCTCTCTCGCGACAGATTTCCAGGCTTATAAGCCAAAGCCGTAGGCCCGATTAATGCGGCGTGTCGCCTAATAGCGCGTTATAAATCAAGCGGCGCATCCGCGATAAAGTCAAACCGTGCATGTGCGAAAAAAAGAAGACCGCCGATTTGAACGATCTTGCGGCTATGCGCCTCTCTTCTTCCCCCTCTCTATCTCTCTTTCTCACACACACACTCACTCTCTTGCTCTCTTTCGCTTGCGATTTATTTGCCGGCGGCGCGACACCGTGCAGTCTAGCCGAGGTTTTGTAATTTGCCGGCCAGCGCACCGAGATCTATCGGCAATTAGCCAGAGACAAGCTCGAACGAAAATATCGTAACGAAGAGAGGAAGAGAGAAAGAGATCGAGAGAGAGAGAGGGGAGGGGGAGAGTGGAAAAGAGAATAGTGTCCTTTTGGTGCACAGGTGTGCCTAGATTGGGATGCGATCAAAGCCATTTTTTTTCGAGAATGAAGTTTGAAGTGATGAGGACAATATATTTTCATAGAATTTATTTTGGAAAAATACTGAACAAATCTTTATTGTTTCATTTCATTTATATTTATTTATTTAATAAAAATAGAGTGCTATAATTCAAAATTTTAGTTTTTTGGAATAATAAATCAAAATGTTGTTCATGTTCATGCAAAACAATGCTAATGCTATACGTACAATTAAAATTTCATAGATCAGATTACTTTTGTTTTGTTTTCCGTTTTTCTTTGCAGTTTGCAATGACAACTTTCATTGTCCATTTGTGCTTCCTCACAGAGGAAGCTTTGTGATAGTATACAATTTTTTTTAAACATAATAGTAATATAATTTAACACATAACATGCAAAATCGAAATACACCATTTAACTCGAGCCATTTTAATCGGATAAGGCTCATTTTTTACTAACACAATATCTCTTTTTATTAATCTCGATTGTTTTTGGTTTTCTAGCGATTTTTCGATTTTTTAAATTTTATTTATGAATTCACTTTATAAACGATAGCATTTTTTACAATTTAAAAACAAAAAGTTGCCAGATAGAGTCAGCTGGAAGTTATTCATAAAAACATAATTTGAAATAAGTAAAGAGAGATATTACCATGGAAATTTTGATGAGTCTCCTTGTTAGTGTGGCTTTCTTCATAGCTCTATCGTCGATTGGGAAGGCCTTTTTTATCAGAAGCTAACATTATTCTTAAAATATCATATCTGTAATTAATTGTTAAATCTTAAGGAACATACCTGCAACCAGACTGACACTTTTTAACGAATGGTTTCAGACCCATCGCCGGAGGCCTGCAGCGGAGCGGTCGCGTCGAGCGTGTCGGCGGGCGCTTGGGGCCTGCGCAGCACCGCGCCTTGTGTCACACTGATGCTGGGCCCGCTGCTGCTGCTGAGGGCCCAGCATCCCGCCCAAATCATCTAGACCGGCGGCCAGTAAGCACAGGCCATCGCTGGACCGCTGCCGGTTTCACAGTCGGAGGAAGGGAACGAAGAGTGTGTGTGCACGCAGCCGTTGTCGATGTCGCGCTGGCTCGCGGCGACCGTACCGACGACCAAACACACGACTATCTATACAAATATATATATACATATATATAAATATATATACGGATTCCACGTATATGGGACATACAGGGAGGCTAGAGAGTGTCACCGCCGAGGGGAGAAAGACGACGTCGACGGTCGTAAAGCACGAGCGGAATTCGCATTGTGGATCATTTGCTCCCCCAACCCCACCCTTTTTTTCTTGGTTTTGTCGATGCCGACCAGGAAAGTGTAAGAGCGAGACCATCATTGCTTATTCGTCGTCGTTGTCATCTGTAAATGTTGTACACACCAGTTTTAGTAGCTTCGGAAATGTATTAGGAAAAATGTTTGAAAATGAATTACGGCGTGAGGAAATTTTTTAACCGTAGAATCAAACCTGCGAGATATGAGTCCGAGACCTAGAGCTTAGCTTGTTTGAGCTTTAAATTAGAGAATAGGGAGACTCCGAAGCATATCGCAGTGTGTAAGATCAGTTATAGGTCATATAGAGTTGGAAGTTTAACTAGCTGTTTATTGTCGCGGAAAATTGATTGTCGAGGCGAGCAATCGAACGTTTACAGCGGCGGCGCGCAGGCGCTATGATTGATCGCCAGCAGTCATTAATCACTGCGAACGCACCAGTAACACCAGCGCACCGCCACTCGTCATTAATCGTTTACTGATCGTTCGATTGCTAGCTCGAAAAATTCCAATGGATAATCAATATATAAGCTTTTTCGATATTTTATATATACAAATGATGACGATTAATCGATATATATATATATAATATACATTATACGTCGTTCCCGAATCACGAGCATTCGATTATGATGATGATTATTGTACTGTTGAATTGACAAAGTGTTTTTATTCTATTAGTAAATAAGTTTTTACCAAAGAGAACCATTGTTTTTGCTTTCTCAAAGAGAAAGCTTTTTTTTAATTGATCACATCGGGTCGAGCGAGGAAGAGGGAAGAAGAATATCGAGTACCGAGCAGTGATGGCGGAAAGCGTGTAGTAAGAGTTCCGCTCTCCGGCCTCGTATGTATTTACTGGAAGCTAGAGGAGGAGAAAGCTCTGCCCAGTATATATATATATTTTTTTTGTTGCGCTCGCGGCTTTAACGAGAGCCCGCCGCACCTCTGAAGGGCCGCGCGCGAGTGTAACGAAACGTCGTTATGCGCCTTTCCCGCGGATGTACACGAGGAAGCCGAAGCGGGATGAGGAGAAGGAGCGAGGGAGGCAAAAAGCAGCGCGAGAGTATAGGTGCAGGAGGTTGAATTCTTGCACCTCTTCTCCTTCTCCCGCCCTATGCGCTCTTTCGCTCTCGCGCGTACGATGCGCGGAGCGCTATGGGCACCGCGGCGGTGGATGGACAGAGACACACAAGCAGAGGACAATTTGCGCGCGAACAACTCGTCAAACGACGTTCGGGCACCGCGAACAAAAACACACACTCACACAGATGTAACGCGAAAGGGTACATAGGGAGACAGAGATACACACACAACCACACATCTCACACACGTACACCGATCGAAGCCTAAATGTATAATCAATCGCCCAAGGCGATACGCGACATATAAATATATACGAGAAAATATATTATATATATATAGATATATGTACATGTATGACTCGTGGCGACGACGAAAGTGTCGCCCGCCGCCGAGCCGCAGATACATGTCGGCACATGTGCTGGCGATGTGAGTGCATGAGAGTAAGAACGAGAATTATAGCTAGAAAATCCTGAATTCGATCATTTCTCCAAGTAGATCACTTGGATCTGTCGATGATCGAGTTTCTTATTTTCTCGCTTTGTGTATAAAAAAAAAGAGAGCGGAAAAGAAGTGAGAAAGAGAAAGATATAGAACGTGCGGGCCCGCGCGGGCTGATCGTGTCCCGGTCGCGCGGTATGCCCGAATCTATTCGTTTTTTCGAGCGGCACGATTCTTCCATTTGGTACATATCACCCGTAGATTTAATGAGTCAGGAACAACAAGAAATAAAACAAATAAATATATTATATATTATTATACGATAGGTAACTATATTATAAATATACATATATATGGAGGAGATGAGAAGTGGAGGGAGCATTCGCGACGGTAATTAAATCGTTGAATTGTACAATATATCAACGTGACATTGTCGAAAGATATCGACGACAAGGCGTCTGACGTTACGTGCGAAAGTTCAGGTGTGAGCAGTAACTAAAAAAAGCGAGATTAAGGCGAAGAAAAAGTGGCTCGAGCGATGTATATTGTAAACGAGATACCGTCGTCGAGTTTGGACATTTCTTTTGCAATCCTGTGTTCAGCTAACGTTTTCTTTCTGCACAAACAAAAACTATCGTGTGTTCATCATATTTTCTTAACGCCAACATCAAGTGTTGTAGAGATACTAAAAATATTGCACAGTTGCCACGTAATCTTTGAAATTAGACAAATTACTGTGTTTTTTAAAGTTAAGAATTAAAAAAATATCACGAAATAAATAATCTTATGAGGCTTATATATTATTGCTCTTACGAAATTATAGGTATCGCATTCCATATACTTGAAATTATATATTTTTTAAGGATATATACGAAAGAATGTCCAAATTCAACGTATAGCAAATGAGAGGATCGCTAACATGCATTATTATACGGGCATGACAAGGCGAAGGTGATAAAAATTAAGCGAGAAAAGACGAATCCGCGCGAAGCGCAATCGCACGATAAGCTGTACACAATATACATACGATTATACATTATACAATATAATATATATATATATATATGGTGGACGAAGGGGACATTTTCCTCGGGGCGTCTTTCACACGGTGAGCTTTGTGTAGGTTATTTCGACTAATCACATATATGTATGACAACCTCATCTTCAATCTCTATACTCAAGAAGATCTTACACCAAAGAAACAAAGCACGATAAAACCAACTTTGGCTAAAAATTTTAATACTCATAAATACGTGATACTTACGCATGAAACAGAGAAAAGGCGGTAAAACAGCGAGTGAGCGAGAGAGAGAGAGACCCGAAGCACTTGTCACCCTCCGTCCTGATGTGTTATATAAATCATACGATAATATATATAAATATAAATATACTTGGTATTTTCAACAAGCTGCACGAGCGGAAATTATTTTCTACGAGAGGTATCGCTAGTGGTTTAGACATACCTCAAACAAAAAAGATAAAAAAATTAAGCAAAGAAAAAACAAAGACGAAAGGGACAACGAGACACATCGTGCGAACCATGAGAGGAGGAGGAGGAGGAGAAAAACAAAGAGAGGGTACGAAAATATTTTTAAGAGAAGCTGAGCGTGTGCGCGGAAGAAGCTACACACGCGACTGGAAGAGAAAATATTAACGAGCGGGGGCGTGCGAAAACTCGCGCGAAGGAGGTTCGCGCTATTGCACATTACATGGAGGGAAAGTTTTCTCACAGCTCGCACAACCAAAGAAATAAAAATGGGAATTAGAGGCGGAACCGCGTAGGGGTAAATAGGGGATTTGTCGCGAGGAAGTTAGGGGGATTATTCGTATGTATTACGTTCCCGAATGTGGCATTGAAATATTATTCTCATAACGTTTTTTTTACGAATGAAATACTATAATTTTATTAGTTTAGCGGAATACGTTATACGAAAAATATAGTCCCATACAGTAACATTTGTTTCAGAATATTTTCCTCTCTTGGAATTCTTGAGAGAAATTTAAAATACTATTTATTTTTATACAGCAATATTTCACACTAACCGTCATATATTCTCGTTAAATTTAAAACATTATATCAACTTCGACACTCATATTCATGAAACCCATACGCACACTGCCCGAGATTTTTCAAAATTTTCTCTCAATTTGAATAACGACGCGAGCTTTTAGCATTTTAAATGTGGGTAGAATCGTATACTGAAAAAATAGCCTCAAGGAGCACGGCAAGCCTTCCTTTCTGCCGCATAATTCAGCATCTTCTTAGCCCGCTGCGCGCACCTCTTCAACAACACGCGCCCCCCTCCTTCCAAAATGCACATACGCTTTAAATACTGCCACGTGCACCGTGAGAAAATCTTTACCATTTTTTTTTTCTTATCATCGGCATTACTTCTAATAGTGTATATGCAAAAAAGACTGGAGAAACGCTGGAGCACAAAGTGAGGAGAAAACTGAGTGTGAAAATCCAGTCGAAAATGACGAACAGTAGTAAAAGTTGCGAAATAGAAAACGCGCAAGCAAATTTCTTTTCTTCGAGTTCGCGAGCAAGGAAAGTTGCATGAGCGGAGGACAAATGTGCCTCATTGTCGCGAGAGTTTGTTCGTGCTCGCGCTGCCGAGATCTAAAGTCGGAGTGACATTCTACACTTGCTGAACCTATAACAATGACAATCTTGTGTCTTTTTTCACCATTTGCATTCCGCGTTCTTTTCCCTTCTTCAGCATTCACCTCCTAAAATATGACTGTTCTTCACTTTTTCGAAATTTTCAGAAAAACATATAAAAAATACTTCAGTATTTATTTGATTGAATTCGATGACACTTTTTAGTTTGAAATAAATCACTGGCGCGACATGCGCGATAAAAATACAAGTTGTGGGACCCACAATAAAAGCTGTGAAAGGTTTCACGCTTGTATCGCTCTTATTAAACGGCTCGCTGATGCGTGAACGCGCTCGGAAACTTCGATTTTCATATACTATGTCGATATTTCGCCCGTTTACTCATTTTGTTTTTTTGTTTTCGGAAATCTAGCGAAAGATTGTGAAAAGAGAGTGACGTTGAAAGGGAAATATTTTTGTCGTTAATAGAGACAGAATAATGGATAATAGACGGAAACATTGGATTCAATTTAACGGCTTGTAGATTATTACTGTATGGAAAAATTCCAAGTTTATAAGTGTGTTTAGTTAAAAAGTTCTTTTTTCTATTAATTTCTCTGTATATATCAGAGTTTATTAAAAAATGTATATTTTATCAAATTTATATATTGTCAAATGGAATAAATACATAAATTATTTGGTACGGAGCAAACAAATATCTATATAACTACATATTTTTTCAACTAAAGTCTAAAAAAATTATGAAATAGCCGATTTTGTTGTGTTTATATACAACTCAAATTTTCGGTATAAAATAGAAAATTGTTTCAAAACTTTAACTTTGTTGCTTTACCGAATATAACAGGGAGTTATGTCTCAGCTTTACATTTTCAATAAAACATAAGCTGGCGATGCTAGACAGTTATTTGTAACCTAGATGCAAACATTGACTTTATAATTGCATTTAATTAAATATGACACTTTTTCAATCGGTGCGATAGTAGGTTAAATTAAAATGCAAATAATATTATTTATTCAAGTACAAAAAGTCTTCATAAACCGGCAGATCGAAGAGTCGAGATTAAAATTTAACCAAATATGAAAGTCACGCTAAAAAATGGCCATCTACCATTATTCTTCGTTAGAATTTTAAAACAGTCAAATTAAAAATAACATTCTTACTTTTCCTTATACTGCTACAAAATTAATCTTGAGCATCATTACATCGTGTATGACGATGTTCTTTTCTTAGGCAATACGAGGGCAAGAAATAAAAAAATTAACGACGAATGGATAAACAAAAGATCCAAAAATACCGAGGCGACAAGCAGCGAGTAAAATCTCAAAAACGAAAGTTCACGACAAGAGAGAGAGAGGAAAAGAGAGAGAGAGAGAAAAAGAGAGATAGCGAGATGCTTGCAGAGAAGAAAAGCCCAGACGTGACGCGCTCGCGCTACAAGGGTCAATCTTCTCGGGAGCAAAAGTACAAAATAGGTGAGTGTATGAGTGTGTGTGTGTGTGTGTGTGTGTGTGTGTGCGTGAGCCAGTGGAT
>UXGD01006929.1:0-11735 GCA_900474315.1 Torymus auratus
GACAATGCTTTCTACGCGAGAATCTTCATGACAACACCATTCTCACTGTAGAAGATACAATTGTTAGTCAACCTCACAACCTTTCAACAGACCAACACTGATGGTGTATCTTGTCGGACCTCACACACGCGTACTGATACTCACACTCACGCATGTACACAGCTGAATTCCGTGGCACGGCAGGCGCAGAAACCATGGCACACGTTAAACACACGACCCGAACGCGATGTATATAACGCGCTTCGCATCACGCCTGTACCATTCCGAGCCAACGGTCTCTCTCTCTCGTCCGTATCATGTTTTCTATACATATCGGATCAAATATATACACATATAGATATAGCAATATAATCGTCTAAATTATTTACCGCCTGCGTCGATGTGGCCTGCCTGCCTGCCTGCCGGATATTATACCACTGATGTTTTGCAATTTGGCCTGACGCAAAACGGATTATTCCAGCGTTCTCACGGACAACGCACACCACAGCGCGCGCGCGCCTCGATGGGAAACGCAGTTGGTTTGTTACAGAGCTTGCACGCGAGGTCGATCGATAATGGGGTTATAATTAATTTAGATAAACGGACAGTGTATATCGTCATTGACGTTCTTCGTTTCTTTTTCGGCGATATTCTGGTCGATAACTATATGTATATAGTTGCAGCACCAACCGAATTAAAATATATACCATTTTTTAATTTAGTTAAATTATAGTTACGTAACTGTTGTAGGTATATATACGAATCGAAAGTCTGACTGAAGCTTGGCTTATACTTTTTGGGCTCCTTTTGAATGCACCATACTTCCGCATCAAACGGTTCAAGGCAGCAAACAACTTTCTTCACTATATCATAGAATATTTAATTTGAGAATTTTCCAATATTTGTAATGGGGTACAAAAAGTTATAAAAAAAAAATTTACAAATTTAAATTTTCAAAAAGTATATTCAGAAAAGCCGCGCAGTAAAGCAGCCTGAAAGAAACTTCTGCCAGTCTTTTCAAGCCCAAACTTCAGCTACCCTCATTTTCTTACCCCGTAGATAAAGTTATATTACCAACTTCCTCATTAATTCGTAGCACCGACACTTCTCCACCCCGCACAAAATCATCACCCGCGCAGCAAATCCAAAGGAAACTCAAATTCACAACCACCACCAGCCAATCGATCGAAATTACAATGCCTCAAAAATCCCCCACAGCTGCACACATATAGTAGTAGAGCATCAGCCCGAGGCAATTCTCACGCACAGAGTCTCCCTCGCAGCGGTAGTCAATCCCTCTCGGCCGCCTCTTCCCATTTCGCGGGCGTGCAATTTGCTTCGAGCCTGCATGCGCGCGGTATGCATTTCTCTCTATGCTCGCGCGCTGCATACGCAAGGATCCCCACCGAGAGAGAGAGAGAGAGAGCGAAATATGTATATATGATGTATACGTGTACAGATAGATATAGACTCCATCCTCTCGCGTAATTACGAGCGCGCGGGAGGTTAATCGCATGCGCGCTGTGATTTACGTGGATTTTATTATCGCCCCGTCGCTTAGCGGCGACGATTGGCCGTAGAAAAGAAGCCCAACACAGAGTGTGCATGCTGTGAATGGTGAGTAGACCTGGCAGCAATTACGAAGCTATGCCCGCGCGATAATTATGCGACGACGACGGGTGTGTACTGCTCGCGTCCGCTCTCTACTGTCGTTATCGATCGCTTATTGGGCCAACGGCGACGATGGTGCCAGAGTGTGGGTATGATGGATATACATATATAGGGGCGTGTGGTAATATCGCCGGGGGACTGAGAGAGAGAACGACGTGGTGCTGAGGCTGTATACGGAGACGCGTTCTGGCGGCATGTGATGAGGATTTTGCGGGCTGATCCGGTTGCGATCCGCTCAGTGTTTGTATGCATATATATATAGCGGGAGGAGAAAGAGATGATCATTTTGGAGAGTTGGAAGAGGGGCTATTGTTTCGCGGGATTAAGAGATGGCTGTTCATCGAAATTATGGGGTATGAGGATTATACGTATTATGATTATTATTATTAATTCGATTGACAATTCAGTAAATTAAATTACATTTGAACTGCTGGAAAAAGTAAATTATTACAATCCGATGCGAAGAGCGAGTGACGAAGTGTATTTCGAAAGCGATTTCAAAATTGTTGTTTAGACAGGACTACTCTGTAAATTTGAATATATATTCACTAATTATCAATGAATTTTCACTAACTATCGGTACCTATAGGTATTTGAACTGACTTAAATTTATAGAGTGGATTAACCGAAGTAGCCAAGACTGTGCATGAAGCTCGCCCACGCGCGGCCCGTGATTCTTAAATATAAGCATCTCAACCCTTTTTGCTAGTAGGTAAAAGAAGATCAAAGAAGCTCTATGAGATAAAGACGCTTCAAGTTTTTCAGCTCAACTTTTTCGTTGACTCGTCTTTTTAAGGATTTTCTGAAAAAGCGCGGAGGACGCGCGGGTGAATTACCCGAGGGCTCGCGAAAAGCGAATCAAGTGCTTTCACGGGAACCTACGCTGCTGCATGATTTCTTGAATATACCGATTTTACGGCGAAAATTGTATCTTTGATCACCTGCTCAAAAGCGAATTTTTTTCAATTTTAGAGGGTGACTTTAGATAGCAGTCGAATAGAAAAATAACTGCTAATATACACTCTTATACTTAAAGTTAAATTTACGATGCTTTCATATGCAATGTTTTATGCAAAATTATATGAAACAACGTTTTGTGTCAAGTAATTGAGAAGATAGTCATAGGAGCTTCGTTCATTATTGACCATTTAAATAAGCAGTCGTCTATACATGTATCTGGATTAGTATCAATCATATAGGTATCATCCTAGTTAATTACAACAAACCCATTAAATTATATATAATTAGTAAACGTGATGATTGAAATATGATTAATAAACAAAAATTATAATGAAAATACTTGTATACAATTGTAATTATTGACAAACGAACACATAAATATTGACAGGCCAAATATATCATTATTTATACAATTTTTCAACGATTTTCTTCTTCTCTGCGTCAATGTTGAAGGTAAAAAAATGCTAGATCTAAACAGAATTTGCGTGTCAAGTATATACGAGAAGAAGAATTGAACGTCAAATCGTAATGCTGAGGATGACTTTGAAAACAAACCAGACGGTATTTCAATCATTTATTCATCATACACAACCTTTTTGATTTACTCCACCCTAATATTCCCAATCCCGCGTTCTTCGACTTCCTAATATCGACACGACAATGTTCCACCTCTAATTATTGACAACAAATATATTCCAACAGCCGCCTATATATACCGCAGACCTAAATCGCGAACGGGGAAGCGCAGCGCGGCGTCGAAAGTTCACGGTGCAGCATCGACGCGACTCGAATTCTATGTACGCATGCGCGTGCATGCATATCCTGTGATTCGAGAGACAGAGAGAGAGAACTCGACAAAGCGTTCCCTCGCGGGAAATCGGATCAAAAGCTTATAGCGGAAGGGAATGTCGGGCGGATTTTCTTTCTCTGTCTCTCTTCCTCTCTCTATACTCGCTGCTGCTGCTGTTCGCTTACGATACGCCACGAGTGGAAGACGAAGAATTTATGACCAGGTGTGCTCCGGATATGTGTGTGTGAGTGTATACGATATGCGTGCGCATCCCGCGTGCTTTTAGAGCGGCGAGCTGAGAAGTTATTTTACCGTGTTATTAGTATACGCCCTGTTTTCGTGGATGTTCACGCTCAGTAGATTACATCAACGTGCGAGCGATATAAGAGCGTCGCTGCGGGCATATTTACGCATCGTGGATCGCACTTTTGGAATTTTCAATTTCAATAGTGGAAAGTTCCCTATATACACTTTTGATTACACGGCTGGAAATCGTGCGTTTCTCATACGAAAGATTACAAAAACCGTATAAAACACAAAATATGCGTTATAACGGTATTTATACTACACAATGCTTTTATCGTTAAAAAATCCGAAATTCGTAGTGATCGTGCCATGTTTAGATGAAATATATATGCTGTCAGTAAACAATTTCAATACACGAAAATACAATTAAACCAGCACGCTGCAACAATTTCCCCTCATAATGCGCCGCGGACTCTCGGGCTGACGTAAATAGCCACACGCGCGGGGTGAAATCTTTTGGGCAACTTATAATTACCAAAACATATTTCCCCCGTGTGCTCGTATCCGCGCACGTATAAACACATACACATATAGAGCCATTCTCACACGACCGCCGTATCATGAAAAACCTCGTGGGAGTCTGAGGAAAAACGAGTTCTCTCTACCGCCCAGTCGCGCCATAATACGCGAGGGGCTCGTAAGAGGCGACTCGTCCTTTTAATCGCGGGTATAAATAAAATTATTATATCGGCGTGAGTTTTTTTATTTGTCTTTCTCTTGCCAGTCGTTGGCCGCAGCAAAGCGCCGTTGCGAAATTAAGTATACGTAATTAAAGGGGTAATTTTGACGCGGTATTCATTGGGTGACCGCGATGACCTCTCATTTCTTTGTGCAGTGACATTTAAAAATAAATATTTTATAGTTAGAGTGAATATTTAGAGTGTAAATATAACATTCGACATATATAATTAAATTTAGAGTGAGTTTGTCATATATTAAAATGCTCAGTTTTTATTACTGTTTTAATTGTTAAAGATTTTGCTGCGCCTTACAACGTATGTGATTTCTCTTCTTACTAGATAAATTATTATTCCTCTTTTAACGAAAGATAACGTACTTATACTGCATACTTCAGACATCACGGACAAAGAAACTTGCTGTGCAACGAAAGAGGATTATTCATTCCCGAGTCTCGCGCAAACACTATATTTATACGGGAGCCGATAAAGAAAAGACGTGAAATTTCTTTGTTGAACAAATACCGCTCTCGACCGAAACTATTTAAAAAATAAAATCGTCTCGGCAAATGCTAATAACATTTTCCCCCGCCTCCACCTTATACTTTTATCGGTGCCCTATATGCCCCGCGGCAAAGTAATTGCGGGCGTCTGCTTTTTTTCGGGGACGAGGCTATATATACCTCGGAATATCGGTTTATACGCGGTTGGCACGATAAAATCTGCCCGACCGACGCTTCTGGAGTGAGGGAGAGAAAAAAGCAGCGAGAGAGAGAGAGATGTTTGATTCGACTTTATCGATACCTTGGCAACGAGCCCCGCGACTAAGATAATGGATACGTGGGAGTATAGAGAGAATGGAGAGTTGAATTTACGGTCGTAAATGATGTTTAAGGGGGCAATAACGCGCGAGGTGTGTGTGCGCGCGCGCCTGGCCTTTTCTGCCAACTTTGTTGGTCACTCGTAGGTGGAACTGCAGTTATGGCTATTGTCTCTTTACGGGATGAAATTTACAGGGAACCAATTAATTTGCCCCTCAGTACTTGTATAGTTGTGTGCGTTTATTGTAACAATCGTTTGACTCAGCACTCTCATGTGAAAGCTTGCTAAATTTAATACTGAACTTTGCGCAGCTATTTCAATTTTTCCTATTACCGTGAAAGAAATTTATATATTAATAATATAGTCTACAAAAATGGACACACATAGAATAAAAAAGAAGATTTATAATAACTTCATTTAGCAACAATAAAAAATTAATAATGCAGAATCGATAAATGAACTCGAACCAAATTACAAAAAGCAGTGCAGAAACCACGATATTTTTCAGTAATAATATTAATATACAGAAAAATGAAATGTGAATATATATATGTGTAGGTACGCTGGAAGAAACAAAGACGCAGCGACAGAAAGGTCGCAGATCACGGGAGTATAGACGCACTGAGGCGAGCTCGCTGTACCCCCTCCTTCTCCTGGCCTCCCGCCCCCTTCCAATCGAACAAATAAATTGCTTTTGTTCGAAATCGATGGCGAGGCTGGAGCGAGAGGGAGGAAAGGTTATTCGCGCACGAGCGACGGGGAAAAATGTGTATATATATGATGGAGAGAGAAAAAATAATAAAGAGAAGGAAACGTTTGAAAAGATTCAGGGAGGCAGAATAACGCGCGCGCGCGTCCGAAAAATCATCTCCTACGTCCCCAAGTGTATAGGAGAGAGAACGCGATTTGGTCGAGCGAGTCGCGACTGGCTAATTGCAGGCTCGTATGTATGCCTTTTCGAGGTCGTATAATGGTATGTACCCGATTAATTTTGATTTACGCATAGAAAATGATTTTTAAGGTTTTCGAAAATTCTTTATCTAGATTAACTGGTGTAGTCAATGTGTAGTTTTGATACCCTTACAAAAACTATAGCACGCGTTATGGCGTTCCGACGAAGGCTACAAAGCACTGAGAGAAATAGTCTAGAAAAAATTACTATATTTATCGGAACTTTGAGCCACACTCTAATTATCATAAAATTTACTACAATTTATAGTAAAAATTCCTATGTTTTGAGTAATTTTTACTATGTATTTAGCAATTTTTACTATAAATTATTGTAGTAAATTTTATGATAATTCGAGTGTGGCTCAAAGTTCCTATGAATATGTTATTTTTCTTACAATTATAATAAATTTTCCTACCACATTTCTCTCAATGCGGAACACCCAAAACTAGCATAAGTTTCGACTTTGAAACATGCTATAGTCGTAGGGAAACTGAATCGTGCTATAGTTTTGGTAAAGGGTGTCGATATACGTTCTTAACTCAAATAATAATAATTTTTTGACAATTAAGGAATATATAAAAAAGTAATGCATGAACATTTTACTTTAAAATTAGCAAAACACTATAGAACAGTTATTTTCCCAATTACAGAAACCCGACCTTTCACCAACGATCGCGAGCATGGAAAAGTTTCAATTCGACATCGAGCCGAGTGGCGTTCGTATAAACACGCGAGTCGTATGCAACGCTTATCGCACCTCATGTCAATACGTCAGTTACGAAGTAGTAGTTTAATTACCGGCGCTCAAATGCCAATGCCGCGATGACGAATTTTTTCCTGTATCTCTTCCGTTCCGCATGTATAGAAGTTGCTCATTTGCGCTCAGGAATCCGATATTTACAAGCGCCGAGCTATAAAGCTGTATGCTTCGACGTTCAAGATACCGTGAGAGCATCTATATCTATCTTTGAAATGTAGTTAATAAACAGAAAGATAATGTCAACAAAGTAATTTGTCTATAATATATAAAATGTTTGATTTTTGTTACGAAAGAGCTTTTTTTATATGGATAAAAGTTGGGTAGGTGATCGTGCATTTTGATTCGTGCACAACACACTTAAAGATGATTATATTGTTAAAATTTTACTTATTGTAGTAAAATATTGTTATCATTTTACTTATACCTTGGCTCAAAATAGAACCATAAACTTGTTATAAGTAGACGATTTTGTGGCCGAAAGCTGAAGCGAATTACTGGAAATTTCGCGCAGAAATGCGACGTGATCTCACGCATACGTACATCCATACATAAATTTTAGGGAACCCTTAAAATAGGCTTATTTAGGTGTAAAAATGATATTTACATTATATTATGATAGTTAATAATTTTACAATGTTGAAAGTATAAAGCACTCTTGGGTAGCCGTCGAGCCTTATAAAAACTTGCGAAGAATCGTCGATATAAGCACCAAGTAACTTCAAACAATACCGATAAGCAAACAAGGTTTCAGAAAGTATCATCAATTATGATGAAAAAACTGCAGTTGCAGCTTTACAAAAAGAACGAACCTCTGCTATAATTGCAGATTTCATTGTTTAAATTTTCGCGCCGAGATAAACAAGGGAGCGCAAAATCTTTTGAGTCGTAATAAACCAAATAAACAGAAATTAACTAAAAGGGCTTCTCATATATAACCAACATAATTTTCGTTTAGCGCGCTGTGTGAAAACGGGGCAAAGGACTTAGCGGAGAAAAAAAAAGCGCGCGGGCCGGCTCTGCCTGCCTCGCTCCATCGAAACGCGTAGGCCGCAATTATTTTTTCGTCGAGCGGTCTCATTAACGCTGAAAGTTTAATATTACGCTAACGCGAGGCAGGAAAAACGAGTGGCGATGCTGGGAGAAAGACAGACGAAGAAACTTAAATTGTTGAAAATAAAAGAAGGTTGGTTGCAAATATAGAAGTAAATTTAAGACTCGTTATGTTTGTTTGCTACATCTATAATACTCTATATATTTGTTAGAAATGAAGAAATGACTTGGTAAACTTTTAATAACTAATGTTTATGGAAAAAGTTATAGATTTGTTCAGAATACCATTGGAATTTTCCATCTATAATAATTATTCAACGAAAAATTGCAATAAGGAATGATTTCGAGTTTCTTATTTGAACAGTAAAGTTCAGGATTTAGTTTTGAAATTCTAGAAAAGTGAAGACATAGCAGTGTTATATATTATTTTAAAAACTACTCCTTTTAATAATTGTAAGTCTAACTTAAATAGATGTACTTTAAAAAAAAGTTCCTTATTCCACTATATATCATTCGTTAAAATCTTATCAGAAAATGATAACGTTTAATTTAATTGAAAAAATATATATTTCAAGGGAAAGAATCACACTCTCAGTACGGTTCCTCAACATTCAATAGCCAAGCTATAATTCCATATGACAAATGGGATAAAATAATATTCCTAATAAAATAAACGAAAAAAAAAACACTACACGTCCCTCCGAAAATCAATAAAAAAATCCTCATCATAGATATAATATGCAATCAACTATAATGACAAAAACCTAACATCGCACCAACTCACAACCATATACACAGGCACACACAGGAATATTCTACTCCCTCGCCGACACGCGAGCACGGCAGCATCCGCGACACGAGCTCGCGCTCCAATTATTTCCATCTCGTCAAGCGCGCGCTCGCGCCGCCTGCAGAGAGCGAGAGATATCCCGGAAGATTGCGACAGGTGCAAGAGGAGCGGTGCAGTACAAGCCTTTCGAAATTGCATCCGTGCGCATGCGCGCTATGTAAGGTCCAGGGGAGTGAGCGATCTCCCGATGTGGGATTAGCTCCGAGGTTTGGTTATATATATCTCTAGAGGAAGTAAATGGTGATGGATTTTTGAGAGAAAAAAATCACAGGCTAATGGAAATTTCCGTAGTATGTAAATCTGATGGGCAAATGAATTTTTCATATAGCCGTGGTGGGGTGCGACTTGAAATACAGGATTTAATTAAAGGTATATAAATGTATTTTGAAAGTGTCGTATTGCGCGCTTCTGCAAGTAAAATGGACAAAGAGTAAAGGGGATCGTTGAATGTTAAAATTCACTTCTTGGAAGAGAATAATCTACTTATTTTAAAATAACTTTTTCATAACGGAAATTACACAAAGAAGGTATGCTTGCACATGACAACACAAACAGTAATTCTTTAACTCCAATTTCCGTATACACGAGGAAATTCCTCTTCTGCCGTTTGATAAATCTTTCTCTTGGTATTGTAAAGCGCTGCTTCTTATGGGATATCGTATTTATATTTCAAAAAGAAATGCATTTCTTCGAAAAATCCATTTGAAATAGATATTTCGTTAATCGACGTAATCCTCCTTGCAATTATAATTTATAATATACGTAAGTAGAAGAAGATTTCTGCACGTCTTCTAATTTAACATACATAATGGGAGCTGCTAATGAGATAAGCGATTCATCTTAGCCAATTATCAAAGGATTGGACAACAAAGTCATGTTATGCGGGTCCTTTGTACCCGGCAATGGAGCTTAGCGCTGATTGACACTATGACAAGATTAATTCAAAGTAGCCTAATCCTTTACCTATACTTTCCTACCGTAAATCAAACAATTAAAATAATAAAATTACTTTTTACACCTACAGCTTATTAACATTCTAGATTTAAAAAAACGAAAGCTATTAAAACAGTTGTATAAAAATATAATTTATATCTTATATAGGTAGTGACAAGTTTCAATTCAAAGGATGGCGCATACAGCAAGAATAATGATCTGCCTCTATAGTCCCGAACATTATATTCTACTGAACGTATTTCAAAAATCGCGGACGCAGCTTTGTAACCTTGCCAATTTCGCTGTTTACTCGGTACACATACTTTAGATACACACGTATATACACAGGCGCGCGCGACATCGGAAAAAAAGAGGATGTGTGTGATGGCGAGTTTGCTCCTTTAGCGGCGAATTTCGGCCCACGAGCCTTTTGATGGATCGATTTGTTATTGGGAGAAAAATACGTGCGGCGCGTCGACGAAACACTGACCGGACAGGAGATTGAAAGATACCCCTTTTTCCAGTGATACGGAGACTTATTGCAACGCCGATCTTTGATGCCGAAATTAAATGAAAAAAATGCGAAACAGCCGCAAAAATCGTTGACACTCGTTACATTGAAATGTGGGAAAAGTGTGATTTTCTACTTTATTGTTGAATCGTGGCTGAAAGTTAATAATATGCTAGTTTTAGCGACTTGAGGAAGTATTTATCCTCTACACCTTTTGTGTATAGGCAAGTTTACAATGTTTCAAGAAATAGCAAACAATTGATCATCCGCAATTCTCTTTTTTTAATCGAAATCATCAGCATACAAATATATACAATACCCACTTCGCAATGACACAGATTTGAAATCGGCATTTCTACATAACGAAACCCAACATCCCGTCTAATTTCAGCCATTGCGCGCATCTTCTATACCATCCCAGAGTACGCAGGAGCCGTCTCTATATCAACGTGGCGTCTCGGGGCGAAGCACATCGCTCCCGGGGCATCGACCGCTTCTGCAGCGCCGAGCGAAGATTCTCGACGCCGCGCACGATATGCCCCTCTCCTATCCCTGCATCCGCCCCGTGAAGGAGACCGAGAGGCGGAAAACTTTAACGAGAGAACGAGTATACACTATACGTGGGGATTCGAGAAGGATGGATATAAGTAGAAGAAAGTGCACGTCTACATCTACGAGCGCAGGCAACGATTGAGTTCAATTTGGCTCTCGTTATGGCGGTTTGTGATGAAATGGGGGTATTGTTGGCGCCTGGATTCCTTTAATTTTACGCGAGCTAGAATTTTTGCGATGAGGCGGGCTTTGCTGTCGGAAAATTTATGGTTTTCTTGTGTAGTATACGGTTTGGATCGTTATTCTGTACGTTGATAATGTTTCACATTATAAGTCTTCTTCGTTCATACTCGCAAGGACTCTATTATAAAAGAGTTCAAATGTTATAGCATTTTTCAGTGAAAAGTGCATAACTCGTGCATTTTTTATTTTTATTTATTTATTTTTTTAAATAACATAAGCGACGTGAAAGAGGGCACAAAACTGAGTGAAGTAAGCTTAAAAAACTGGTAAAACAGTAGCGCATTGAAAAATTTTGTTTCTAAGTAAGAATTTTCACGGAATTTTTCGGCATCGCTGAACGCATGAAATTTTGACGAAACAAAAAAATACAAAAATACGAGTCAAATAATTTTTGGAGTAGAACATAAATATTTTTATTTCAGCATGATAGGGGACATGGGCATACGTGGACCACCCGATTTGAGATGGATTCGTCCATAAATAATATGTTGCTCTTATGGAAGGAACGTAGAAATTCATCGACAGCATAATTATCATCGTTATTCACCTATAAGTATTAAATAATCATATCAATTGCGAGCCGATTCGCAATATTTTTACCACACGCACCCTCACCTACAACCTACGTAACTATAGAGCAATAGAAGAACAAACTGTACACTCTAGTACTGGCTTTTAC
>UXGD01006930.1:0-11735 GCA_900474315.1 Torymus auratus
TTTCATCAGAAGTTGACCAATTACCAGAAAATACGCCATATTCTGGTCAATTTATGGTTAATTTTCTACCAGGGTATAATACTGAATAGTAAGTCAAAAATTTTAAATTAGTGAAGTCACAGGTAAATCAGGTATTTCAAAATGACTATAAATACGCAGCAGGTAGGGAATAAGAGAGGCACTGATCTTTTCAATGGTTATAATAATACTAATTTTCCTTTTGAAGTCAGAACTTAAGTGTATAATGGTGGAAAAAATTACAATTTAATAGTGAAAATTGCTTCACTGCCGAAATAGTGTATATTATGCATGTTCCGAAATAGTAACCTTTCCACCATTTTACATTTAGAGACTGCAAGAGAAACAGATAGGGGAAATTTAATTTTTCTACAAAACAATTATAAATGCGTATACAGTTTAATTGTAAACGAAACAATGCTCAATTAAAGTAAGCCAATTGTGCATATATTATCTTACCAATGTGATTTTACATTATACTATATTGTTCAATCTGCAAATAATGGTACCCTCTAAATTAAATTCAGTGAATATAATCACTATTTTAAAATGTTAAGTCGGGATACATTGTCGAAATACACTATTTCGGAGTACTTATGCACGTAATTAGTGTATTCACTGTTTAGTAGTGTATATATATATACTATTTCAGAGTGCATATGCATTTTTTCGACAGTGCCGACTTTACAACCTAAAATAGTGATTTTTCACTAAATTTAATAGTACACGGAGAAAAATTTTGTACTAAAAATTACTATTCTCTATAGTAAACGAGGGACATACTCGTATTCTCATCAAAATTACTACAAAGTATAGTAAAAATTGCTATTTTTTTTCAATTTTTACTATACATTGTAGTAATTTTGATGAGAATACGGGTATGTCCTTCGTTTACTATAAAAAATAGTAATTTTTAGTACAAAATTTTTCTCCGTGTACATTACGCTAATATACAATCATATTAACTCACAAATTTCTCAACTACTAACAATGATTAATACAGCACATTGACAAACTTCGAAATTCCCCTCGAAAACTCCCAAAAGGCTATTCCCACCAACACCACAGGTCACATGACTTTCCTCGTCGACTGTACCGTATATACAGTACACTGCAGCACGTTCGCGGCTGCGCGTGCAAACGCGTAATCTCCGTTCTCGCTGTCGCTCGGCGCGAACTTCTGTGTCTCGCGCCGCGCTAAAACCGGCCTCTCGCTATGCACACGCATGCACATATACCGCTGGCGGCGCGCTGCACACGCGTTTGCATAGCTTCCGGACGAGCAAATAATAAATTAATATTTGCTCTCTCTCTCTCTCGCTCGCTCGCTTGCTCGTGCGAGGCCGGTTTTGCTTGTTCGAGCGCGCGCCGCGTATTTGCACGGGGGACAGGTGTTTGTCACCCGGCGATATATGTAGTGTGAGAGAGACAGACGCGGCTGGGACGACGCAGCACGTGCGTACGTGTATATATATACGTATAGACGTGTAGAGACGCAGAGGGAGATGAGAGAGAGCGAGAGAAGAAGATCTTATCTCTCGTTCGCTCTCGGCGCATAGGGATTCGCGCGAGTTTAAAGGGCCGAGGGGATGACTTAATTAATGGGCGCGCGGGTATATACGAGAGCTTTTTCTCGTTCGCTTGCTCGCTCAACGCCGCGTTCTTTCTTTTTTTTCTTCTGTCTGTTGCGTTGCAGCGCGCGGTCGCGACGACGTTTATGCGCGAGGTTTTGAGGAAGAGAAGTTCTCGGTTTTTGCTCGTTTCTTTTTCGACGGGAGAAGCGATCGCGGCGGAAATTTATAGCGAGTAACGACTGGTTAATGGTCGTATAATTAGGTACTGACAAGCGAGCTTTTTGCATCGATAGGCCTGACGTCAGGGACCGACACGACGTACCTTTTTTTTTCTCGGATTTTATATGCATCTTTTTTTTGGTTGGACGGCCGTGCAGAGCGGATGTAAGAGAGACGGAGGTTTAATGCTGGATATCAACGGCTAATTGACGAGTAGAGTTACGTTAATGGCATTCACGCTTATGAGTGAATGATATTTTATCGCGATCGGATTTTCTATTTTATAGCTATGGTAATCAGTTTATAATTCATAATGTTACAAAATACGCGTGATTATAGTTATAGTGAGAGAGACAAATGTCTGAATTATAGTCAACATTTCTATTAAGCAAATATAAGAATTAATACATCCGCTCTTTGAAAGAGTAATAGATAGAACCGCTTCACTCGCACTTCTCTAAAACGAGCAAAAACTTCTTCTTTTCTTTCTACTCAATCCTCGCTGCATCGACATTTTACAGGACGAAAGAGTCGAAGAAAGGCCGATTCAAAGCGAACGAGAACGAAAAAAAAGTTAAAAAAAAAAATGTATATACGTATATACGAGGGACTCAGAGAAGGGGAAAACCAGAGCAGGAAGGAAACTCACCTGTGGTACTGTGTCTGGAGGAAATTGAATTCCTCTTTGATTCGATCGCAGTTGTCGAGTATTGTGAATTTGAACGGCTGCCCGGGTTGCGGTGGACCCTGAAACACAAACAAAGCGCAATCATTAAACAACGTCCGAAGCTCAAAATCAACAGAGACGCGCTCGCGCTACTCAGTGCACACTCCTCACTCACACATACACATACACACACACACGCACATATAAATATATACATTCATACAGATAGACACACGTGTTGGTGAGTATATATGCATACTCACATGTATATGTATCGTCACTTGCATTAATTGCAAATTGCACAATCCTAACATTTTTATGTCGATCGATAATAGAAATAATTATATGAACGCAAACAATTGAAGAAAGATGTAACGGTCCTACATTTGCTATGTTAATTAGAATATTTTTTAGTAGTATTATAAGCAGATCAATAATATAATGGATTTACTAAAGAGATGAAGATACGCAAGTCGCCTTTAATTAAATTTATTAAAAATAAATTAAGAAAGATAAATGAAGATTTTTTGAGAACTGGTAATATCAAAGAGACTGCACTTTTAGTACTTTAATAAAAATTGCTGGTGGAGAAAGATTGTTATTTTTCTACAGTGTAATAAAAGAACAGTGGCCAGTGGTGGGTAAATGACAATGATTTCATTTTCTCAGTGATAGGCGTGGATATAAATGCGGATGTATGCCATGCAGTGTTATAAATAATTTTGAGAAATAGAGAATATTTAAGTCAAATGTATGATGCGCATAATTGGAATTCGATTAAAATTATGAAGCGGAAATAGAAATAGGAAATAGGAATCCGCGAATCCGAAATCAGTTTTGTACGTTACAAAGACTAAAATTAATTAATTACTACAATATACATTTTTTTATGGTACCAATCTTTATATTATTCGTCAGTATTATTTAAAAATCTTCTATAGGATAGTTTGTGCCAGTATGAGTGCCTCCAGAAACCCTGCTCCCTTGGCACATCACACTACACTTTTGATCTTAGCCAAAATGGCGAGAAGTGATACTACTGCAACCTTATAAGCCCTGGAAAACGCTTTCTTACGTGCGGGATTGTTCACGCCACCTAGCGGTTTACGAGCGGTAGTCGCGAAGCAGTTAGAGAGCTTTCCTTAGTATTTTCTACAGTATATCATCAAAGAATTTTAAATAATGTAATAAATTAAATTATATTCTTGGCCAACACATACGCGGGCGTCGGGCAAAACCATAAATTAATTAATGTATAGGTATGTATAATAAGAGTTATAGTATGTGTAGTTGTGCTCGATCTATAAAAGTGTAATAAGTGAATAAATGTGAGAAGTTTAGAGAATTTAAGGTTATGTATTTTTAATATAGCGTTATAGTTAACAAAATAATATATGCAATTCAAAAGTATCATTAAAAAATTTTATTTTAATAAATTTGCATAAGCATGCTTCAGCGATAAATTATAAAAGTGCCTTCTAAAACGGTTACGTAATTAATAATCCTTATCGCCCCAAAAATCTCATTCCCTCATAACCCAGCACACTTCGACACTCCACGTGCAAAAAAAAGAATCCCCTCCAAACCATATTATACCCCGTTGAATATTCAACGCCGCCGAAAAAGCTTACGCGCGATTTCCCCGTCTCCAAGCCCCCCCGTCACTCCTACCCGCAATTTTCGACACTTTAACAAGAAAATCGCGAGGCGGCGCCCCACACTTATACATCATATTCCCCCCTGCCCATACATTTGCATAATTCCAATAAAAGTATACACGCGTCCGTACACTCGAAGCCCCGCTTAAGCGAGAAAGAGAGAGAGAAAAAAGTGACGTAAGCGTGCGCGCGAGTGTATTAATATTTATTATCTGGGTTAAAACCTGACGACGACGCTTCGCCTTTTCCTCGAGCTCTCGCGCACGCGACAGAAACGCGCGCGAAAACGAGGAGAAACGCCATAAAAGCGACGCGGCGCTCGTAAATCTCTCTCTCTCTCTCTTCCCTCTCCTTTTTCCCGCAAGTGATCGGTCGTTATACCCTCCTTTATTTTTTACTCCTTACACACGAGAGCGAGCGAGGCCGAAACGGTCGCGTGATACGCTCCTGCTTTTCAGCGGATGTGTTTCTCCTCAAAAAGGTGTTTCCGTGTACTGCTACTCACGCTCGCGGTTCTCTCTCTCTCTCTCCTTCTTTTACGCGCCGCGCGCGCACGTCTTTTTCGCGCGCGCTCGCGCAAGTGGCTCTTTTTTACGGCAAGAGAACGCTCGAGATACGATGTATATATATATATATCTATATACTCGGAAAGTGGTTTTCTTTTTATCGCACGAGAGAGAGAGAGGTAGAAGCGAGCGCGCAATTGTTGTAATTACCGGTAAACCGCGCTGCAGCTCGAGCGAATAGAGCGAAAAGTGTTTACTGAACTGTGAATGCCTGGAAAAGGGGGGAGAGAGAGAGAATGCGGCATTTTATGGACTTTATACATGCCGGTTAATGCGGCGACGGCGGCGGCTGTGAGTTTAAGCGTGTAATTTCGCGAGACCGTTACCGGCGCGCCGCCGCCGCCGACGCGGTAATGCCGTGGTATTAACCTAATTATTACGTGTTGACTAGCTTGATATTATTGATTGCCGCGTGCGGCTCTCTGCGGCTTGAATAAGACCGTACTTTCTATTGTTCCTGTCTCTCTTGTGCTCGTGCGAGTGAGAGCTGATTTTCGAGCGATATATACGATATATAAGTGGGAGTGGGTACAAAGCTGGCATGTGGTATAATGCGAATTGCGAAGGCTGTACTCTGAATTTTTGCCCCCCTGTGAGTATGTAAGTATGGGAGAACAATGCCGAAATAGATTTCGTACGCGGTGTTTTGCTGGAGGTGTAAATTAGGGTGCGTGCGTCTGTGTGTTGACTAACGCGTCGATGATTTATGTGTAGCGCACTATACGTATTATAGTTGAACGATGATTGTTATTATTATAAGGTTCTCTTTCGATGTGAAAGGTTTAGCAGCGCCACGGTGAATACAACTTTTCGACATAAGTATGGAAATGCTAGGCTATTAGTTTCGATGTGCGTCTATGTGTATTAAGCGCTACAATTTGGCGCTCTCTATAACAAAGGAATTGTTTTACAAACAGGAAGTGAGTCGAGAACTCGAAAATCCATGTCGATTCTATCGCTCGCGCGCCGTTATTTTTATCGTTCGTATAATGTATACACACACACACACGAACGTGTATTCCCCACGTGAAATATAACGATTCTCTCAACCTCTCGAGAAATAAACAAAATTACAAGCTTTTATTTTATAACCGAGCACGGTACTCACACATCGACCACGTAACATCTATTTCAATAATACTCGACCTCGCACTCTCGCGCTTTACAATTTAATTCGAGAGATTAAAAAACTCCACGCGCGTTCGCGCTATTATTCGCCCCTTTATTACCGCCAATCAATAAATTTCCAGCATACCTATAATATACCGCAACAAAACAACTCTCGTCGGCAAGTCGAGATCCCTCACCCCAGATAAACGAAGAAAAAAAAAGAACCTCCCATTATACCTCGCGCGTTTTTCCGTCGTGCAAATTAAAGAGCCGCGCGCGCTATATCTCTCTATAAAAAAAAAAAGAAAGAAGAGAAGGAAAATACAACACTATATACACAGCAACAAGCGGCCGGCCGTTCTAACCGCATAATTTGTAGCATCTCCCTCTCTCGATGATAAGAATCAAGCGCCACAGCCGCAGCCGCCGCGCCATTTGGCGCGATCACGATGCTCGCGTGACTTTGACGCCGGGAATGGCGATACAGCACACACGCGACTGTGTATCTCTATATATACGGGGTGTATAAAAGGTCGCGTGTATATGTATACGTGCGATGCGCTGGCAAAGATAGCGCGTCTCGCCAGGAGCAGTGGCGGCAAGCCTCTCTCTCTCTCGTGGTAATATCGTTATACGCCCGCATTATCGATCTGCGCTCGTGCCTGCACGGTCTTTGAGTCGAGCGATACCGGATATGTGTATGCAGCCTGCTGTAGGGGAATGTGTGCAGGGAGAGCTTTAAGGATACCACTTTAAAGACGGCGATGTGGTTATTTTTTCTTCCTTTTTGTTCTCGAGCGCCCGCGCGCGCCTTTTATATAAAGCTATTTCGCGAGAGAGAGGCTGCACAGGGGTAAATTGCCGGGGCTGATTTATGCCTTTGAAATTACAGTGTGTGTCTTATCAGCGGGTGTATATGTATTCGCGAGAAAACGGTCGCTTAATAACGTGCGATTAGACGGTAATAGAGAGCGCGCTCCGCTATTAGTCACGCGGTAAATCAATGCGTGTTTATATTATGTAATGAAAACAGATGCGGAGTGAAGAACGCATAATATGGTTATATATTATATTATATACTCATAAAACAAATATCACGCAATTACGGAAAATTAGTGTGCCCTTAATAAATAGCCGAAACAATGGACGGCAAATTAAAAGCGCACTTCATTATATATACCGCCGCTGAATCAATAACGCCGCCGGCCACGCGAACTCGCCGGGTTTTATTTAAAATCCGCGCCTAATTTAAATGCCTTTTAAAAGTAATTCGTTTCTGTGTAATTTGACTGCCGGTGGGAGGCGGGCGCGCATATAGCGCTCGCGAGAAAGAGAGAGGATAAAAAAAATCTCGCTTGCGAGCTATTATCTGATTGGTTCGCTGATTGATTCGCACCAGCGGCGGCAGCGGCTACTCCCATTCTTTTTCCTCGCTATGCGCACGGGTGAGCGAAATTAGCGCGATCGACCGAAAACAGAGTATAGTAGATTGTGTCGCCCCGCACGCGCACATTTTTACTCTTCGGCCAGAGAGAAAGAGAGATTTAATTCGAAATTCCGGCGATAATTGCGCGCGAATCCCTGGGGGGGCTGGCGCGCGTAAATTAATCATTTTCACGACCTAAAGCAAACACGCACCGAAATGAATATAATCAAGGATTCGCGTTTTACGCAAAATCAACGCTACTTCATTCTCCCCGTGGAAACAAAGACTTTCTCTTCTCTCTCGTCTGCATCAACCTTTCGTACTACTATATACCAGCGGCACCTTCTCGACGCGTCTATATATACACACACGGAGGAATCGAAAGCCAAACACGTGTAAAAGCGCGCGGGTTACCTCGCTTCTGGCCGGCTGAGCGCATTAGGCGCCGAGGAGAGAAAAGCCGGGCAGCAGCAGCAGCAGCACAGGCTTGCCGCTGCTGATCGACAGAATCGCTGATCCCATTTGTCCGTGCAAAGCCGCTCACCGGCTGCAATCCAATTTATTTATTGGCTTTCGCTCCTGCTCGCGCTCACCCTGTCGCTGCGTGCTGCTACTGCTGCTGTATATATATACCCTAGCCTATCTCCCTCGCGATTTCGCGTAGACGTGTATGTGTGGGGGGCAGGCATCGATGTTTATGCGCTTTTTTTTGTTTTAAGAGTAAATAGGGGGCTAGTAGAGCGCTGGTTTTATTTTTTAATGTCCGCGCTATGAGGGCGGTCTATATTTGACGGATAAAAAAGAGTTCATTGATATGGGCGTGTCGTAAAATGTATTGTTTTAAATTGTTTAAATATAAATGTGAAACAGGTTACATTTAGTGTATATTATATAAATCCATAAATTACCGTGCAAATTAATTACAAGAATCATTTTACCATTTATTTGATTACAGTGGACCGGTATATACAGGCCACTCCGCCGCGCCGAATAAATAATTCATTCATTAAATAAAATATCAACCTGATATATATATACCAATGTATTAAACCGCGACATTTTTCACGCCGCGCGACCCCCTTTTTTCCGTTATAATCAACGCGCGTTCTCATTCGACCTGCCATCACGCAAAAAAAAAGATACGAAATATTCCTCGTCTCGCCTCTCTCCCTCTCTCCCAACTAATATACATTTATGTTTATTTATCACGCAAATTATTCCGCGCGCGCTCCCCCGTTTATTTATTCGTCCAATATCGCCTTTGCGCGCGCGCACACCAGGCCAGCCAGCCAGTGGCACACACTCGCGCGTATTGTTTCAAGTTAATTGCTCGAACGTTAGCGTCGAGCTTTATTCGATTTATTCAAACATTATATATAACTATACGCGCTCGCTCGCTCGCTCGTTCGCGAGCGATGAATAATACAAAAAAAGAGGAGTGGACACGCTCTCGGCCCCGCTATCTATACTTGTCTCTGTCCCTCTCGTATCGCTCGAACGCGCGACAGGTGATGGTATATGTGTATGTGCCTGCGCGCGTTTTGTGCATCGCGGCAATTTCGCTCACGCGCGGGCAAACAAAATGCGAGCCCGTATGTATGTATGTATATACACGTACATGTATACATATACACATGTGTACAGGCGCGCGTGTGCAGGCGAGCGCGAGCGAATGAACTAACGAATGACGTTTAATGAGAGAAACGTCGCGCCTCCCTTCAATCAGCGTCAATTTTCCTTTCTCGCTCTGCAGCGCAGCCCGGGCACACAGCGGCGGCACGCTCGATAATTCAATAAACGAACGCTTCCATTCCCGGCTTTTTCGCTCTCTCTCTCACTTGTCCACGTCGATGCTTTTTTGCACTCGCTCGGTCCGGTTTTTTGTGTGACAGCCTCGCGCGCCGGCGGAAAAGTACCTAAATCGAGATATTCCACTTTTTTGGTTAATCAGGTGGATAGGGAGCGAGCGAGAGAGAGTGAGTGAGAGCTGTGGGCTTTTGAAAATTTCAATCGTTTTATTTGCAGCTCGACACGCTGATGCCGCCGCTGCTGTTGTCAGTATCTTGATACGGGGCTGGCTTGGTGCTTTTAAAAGCATCGGAATGTAGTTACGCGCTACCGATATATACATTTCGGTCGACTAAAAAAGAGGAGATCCTCATTTGGATATTGATTGAAATAATTATAGAATGTTTTATTTTACTGTTTTTGCTTCTTTTTTTATAAAATTAGTTTTTACGTTTTTATGATAATACGTTTTCAAGAGATTTAGGTTTTTAGAATTCCTTTCATCTTCAATTATGCTAAATGACTTCCCCCTGATTCACAAGACTTTGATTAAAAAAGAACCACAAGTTTATTAATCATAAACATAATGTTTCAATTACCACATGCACTTCTACGAACCGAGCAATCATGCCAACCATCCATCGCCTCCACCCCATCAACTCTCCACCGGTTGTTGTCGTTTTTTTTTCAACCCGATCAAGTACCAAAACCAAAATATTCCATTTCCATTGGACAGAAGAGGTCATCGTGAAAAAGTGGCGAGTTCTTGAAACTTTAAACGGCTGGCGAATTGTTTTTTTTTTTCAAGAGGATGGAGGGGGGAGGGAGAGCCAATGGCCGTTAGAACGAGTAGAGCAGCGGTGGTGGTGGGATATAGTCACGGTCGTTACTCATTCATCGAAGAGCGAGTGCGAGAGAGAGAGAGAGAGAGAGAGCGTCAGCCCGATAAAATCAATGTTTCCGTTTGATTTTACAGCTATTTTCATATCGTCACCGCCGACGAGGGAGGAGAGAGGGATTCGGGTCGCTGCTGACGCCGTTGTAGGGGGGAAACGAGGGAGGGAATCGATGACGCGTGTGTGTGCGGCACGGACGCGCGCGTAATACCGAATGCGCTTTTGCAAAAAGTCGAGAGAGCTGCGAGCGCATGCGCGATGAGTCGAGGGAGAACTGATTGATACGAAGCAGTGGCGGTGCCAAATGTTGTTTTGCTGTTTATTTTTTAGATTGGGTCGATTAGGATGGTATGTAATGAATTTTTCTTTTTTCAATTTGAAAAGTGGTTTGAATGCGGGTTTCGCTGGTCGGTGCAGTTCAACTATTGAAGTAAAGTATATTATTCGAATTTTTTTGTGAAGGAATTGAATTGGAAATGTTTAAAAAAAATGTTTAAATTATTAATTATATACCAATCAATTAAATTTTATTATAATAAAAAGTTATCAAGATTTATCGCTAACTATACTCGAATTCCTTTATCATTAAAACTTGATCTCAAACGATCCACTCTTCCAAGTCCAACCCATCGAAAAAGAATTTCATTTGACCGAAACCAAATAACGGGCAGAGCTCTCTACGACTCCCTTCCTCCCGCTACAAAAAACCAAATCGAGAGCGGCTAGGATAAAAAAAACACAACCCCTCCTATACACTCGCAAAAGTCAACTCAGAACGAATTCATGCGCAAGCCACCCACCAACCCACACGAACTCGTTCGTTCTCGTTCGCAAGAGAGATAGTCAAATAGCCAGAGGAGAGCGGACGAGGCTGCAGAGCAGCAGCATCAGGGGCCGGCGAAACGCTTGATTTACTCGAATGCCCTTTACCAGGTTTGTGGGCTAGAGCGAGAGAGAGCAAGCGAGAGGGCCGCAATAGCAACGGCAGCAGCGCCAGGGTAAATTCGCTGTGTACGCCGCCGACACACGAACTAAAAGCGAGCGAGACGGAGACAGAGATTATTGACCGATCGAGGAGAGAGAGAGGGGCCGCAGCAGCAGCACACGTGCGCTCGAGTACAAATAGGTGTATAGAGGAGCCAGCGGGGGCGGACAGCAGCAGCAGGTTCCTAGCCCAGAGGTAGTTTCCGCCCGACCGCAAAAGCCGCAGAATCGCGGCGGCGGGATACCCGACCGCGGAATGGCCATGGATGACCAGAGCTTTGGTCACAGCGAGAGAGGGAAAACCTCTATAGAGGAGAAGCGAGAGAGAGGGTAGAGCGCGCGTATAACCGACCTCGAGGATGCTCTCGTCGCTCGCCACCGCCGCGTGCTATATATGCACCTCTTTCTGCAAGCTCTCTCGACATTTCCGTGCGATCTACGATCAATGGGCCACGTGCGCCTGTGGGACAGGGAGTGAGAGGAAGAGAGAGATGGTCTTTTGGCCGCTGGCGCATAAAGGTATCGGCTCTTATGTCGCGGGCGATGGCTGCGATTGGTTTTTATCGAGATTTCGGGAAGCAGCGAGAGATCGGAGGTTTTAGATTTTAAAGAGTATATTGGACATTCGGTGGCTATGAAATTTTTTGTAATTTGATAAGTGAACGAATCAGTTGATACTGGATCACAGTCGACATAAATATTGTATTTATTGAAGTGACCTCAATACTTATCTATACATTAGTTAGGGCTGTACGATATAGCAAGATTAATCTTGATATTGTATTGTCTTGCCTCAATATTCAAAACAATAATCGATACAATATTTATA
>UXGD01006931.1:0-11731 GCA_900474315.1 Torymus auratus
TAAAACATCATTTCCTCAGCTCGCGACGAATATCAGATTACCGGCTTTGATTTACGCGTGCGCTGTATAACACGCTCGCGACGCGTCACTTGAATAAATCAGAGATAAGCATCTACATCTATATATATATATATTATATACGTTTTATTGTTAAAAAGTTATTCGAACGGTAATAAAATCCAGTTGGCCCCTTGAGTACGCGTGTATACCAGCATTACTGCTATGCTATACTACATACAACCAGCAGGCTGGGATATCGTATATGCGCTCCTCCTCCCCAATTCTCGTATCGACGTGTACCGGGCGGGCGGCGAAATTTATGAAAGAATAATTCTACCCTCGCACTCTCACATATGCATCGCATATTGATTTTCCCGGCTGGGAGGGGGGAGGGGAACACAACGCACGTGTCTGCGTATAGGTATACACGAACGCGAGCGCGCGCGCGGCCGAAAGCAAATTGCCTATGTGGGCCTGTAGTGAAGATTTCTAAATAAATGAGTGCCACCCTACTAAGCACCCCGAGACTATATTATATACGATCGCTTTATCTCCCTAGCTCTGATCTCTCTTTCTCGTTTCCATTCCGAGAACCTTATTGGTTTATCATTCTTTTACTTCCTCTTGCCTCGTTATCTCTTTAGAAGATTACTTTTCCGACAGAGGCGCATAACTTAGCCTGATCACATTCTTATTTCCAATATCATTGCTGCGTTAGAATTATTTTTACACTATATCCTCGGTCAATTGATTGGTGATTCGATGCTTGACTGAATCTTGAAATAACGAGGTAGGGCTGCACGAAAGCGAGACAATTCAATATTTCTGTAATTTAAGTCTCGCTCTTGGAAATTCTTGAAAATTTTTCTCTTGTCTTGGTCTTTTCAGTCAACATGAAAAGTATTATTGCCTCATCTTGAAATTCTTGAGCATATTGGAGTTACGCAAACGTGCGACAAAAAGCGAGTCAATTGTTTAAAAAATTGGACATCTATACGTAAAAGAAGAAGGTATGCAGATGTAAAATAGTAATTTTTTTTAAATAATTGACTTGTTCACTGTTCCACTTCTCCGTAGCTTCCTTTTTTTGTCAAATATTCGTACGTTCATAAAAATATTCTTCGAAAGTTATTTAGCACTTATTATGTTATATGTTTAACTTAAAAATCTAATAATAAAATTCGATACTTTAGACAGTAGCTGATATGTTACATTCGGAAATATAATATTTCTAATTTAGAATTTCGAAATGTTGTACAATCTACAAAATGGTATAGTCGAGCTACTGCCAATGGTTATTCAACTTCAATTTTCAAGTCAGTCGTCTAAACGTCGGACCCTCCCCCCTTTAAAATGTGTTCTTAAATGTAAGTTATTATTATTATAAAAAATACATCACTTCTAGCTAACTTGTGTTTACCCCTTTAAAATGTCAATGAATAATTTAAAATGTTTCATCATTCTCATGATGTGAACGAAATTAATAATCAAAATTAAATCTAAACAATCAAAAAAGATAAAAAAAAAATCATTAATCATAAACTCCCTTCACAATCAAACCTCCAAAGTCAAAAGTCCAAACGAAGCAATCGAACGCTTTAACCCTATTATATCCCCACGTCAATTACCCCCGAAAAGAATCGAAAACCGCGCGAGTCGAACGATCCTCACCCTCGGTTAACTTTTTCGACGACTGTTCAACCGCGAGACAGCGAAAAGCGCTGCGCTTTTAATTCCGCATTACGACTGCTACGTCGAAATCCTCTCTTTCTCTCTCTTCCAATTCATCGGGAGCTCACTTCTATACCCACTCCTCGCCAGTATATATATGTATAACTTTAAGCGATCGAGGTATATCGCACCCTCGCGTGATCGCCGCTCTTCTATACTGCTACGGTATAAAAAGGATCGGAGGGAACTCGTTAAAATCTCAGTTTACACAGGGACAAACGTCAAATCGACGGCTATACCACCGCCGCCGCCGCCGACGCAGCGAAATCCCAGACAGAGAGCAAGCGATACACAGCAGAGCGCGAGAAGGGGAGTTAGACCGGACGGTTGGCTGGTCGGCTTTTTGTCAGCGAGCCAGAAAGGGTTCGATGCCTAACAAGGGATAACGTCGTTAGGGAGAGAGAGAGAGAGCTTCTGCTGTGTGTGTTTTACAAGTTAGGAATTAGGTTGATTAGCGCTAGCGCGAACGGTCGAATGAGAGACGGGATAAAGGACGCACAGAGCTATTCTATATATATACACATACATACGCACACGTACGCGTATACTACAGTACGTAGCCTCTCATATTTTCTTGCGCGCAACGTCTTTTTTTACTCTCGACGCGCGGTCTCCTTTTTTTTGCTTCTCTCGCTACGACGACGACGACGACGTCGACGTCTTGGGCTCTTTCTCTCACGTACGCGCGTTTCAGGCTCGGCCGAGCAAAAGAAAGCGCCGAGGCGAGAGAGAAAGGGGATGAAGTGTGAGAGAGAGAGAGAGAGCTAAGGCGACGAGAATTTTCGCCGATAAGGGATTTCTTAATTTAGAGAGAGGGAAGAAGAAGAAGAAGGAGGAGGAGGTACGCTGGTGGTGAAGGTGAGGCTTTGTAATTGCGGTGCGAGAGGTTGACGAACGTGAGGCGAGAGTTCCGGAGACGACGAGACGTCGTTGAGTGAAGTCGTGATTTCGGCTGTTTTGAGGAAATTCTTATATTTTTAGATCGAGGTGGGACGTGAGATGTGGTACTTTTTTTAGTTATTGATGTGCGCGGTGGTTGTTGCATGATTGGTTATGAGTGAGTTTAAAATATGAGGTTTAATAATAGTTGGGGGATGATTTATTTAAAACGCGGCAAAAGGTTATTGGTATAGTGTCATCTACAACATTGATCAATACTTGGCGATAATATTTATCGTTTACAATCTACAAGTGGCTACGAAAATATGCTTTAATAATTATCATTGATATCACTGATTTAGAATTCAGATGTTTCTGACGTACGATACTATATGTAATATTAATCTTTGACAAGGAACAAATAACATCACTATCTACAACTTAGTTCTTTTTTACAATAATTTGAAAATAAAAAAAGAAACCATCTTTGCATACACCACAGCTACGAAAATTAGAAATCGCCGCTACAAAGTAGTACCCGAAGAAATCACACGAAAACAAAAAGAGCCCTAAAGAGCTCTTCAAAATGACTAATCCCACAGCCTTTGCCCCGCCGCGCGCGCAAAAACCCATAAAACTCATTACTCTCGAACCCTCCGCGCTCACTCGCTCGCGTCTTTTTCCACCTGGCCTCGCATTAATTTAATTAATAACCCCCCCATCCACCACCCACGCCCATACGCACGCAGCCCACTATCACCACGTCGAAATTAAGCCCTTTCGTTAAAAGCAGAAGCAGCTATACCCCTCGACACACACACATACGGCAGCGTTGCGCCTGGCGGCAGGAAATTACACGTCCTTCCGCGCTCCAGCTGAAATTATCAATGTCTTTCCCGTCGAAGTTCCCTCGCTCTCGCTCATTTGTATCTTCGTTAACGTTTTTATTCGAGCGCGCAGAGAGAGAGAGAGAGGAGCGGAGAGGACGTGAATCGAATTCCGAGAGCCGATGAGAGGGAATACGTGCGCGGTGCTGCTGCCGCTGCTCTTCGTTACCCGCGCCCCGGAGAAGCGAGTTGGAAAATCGAGAGAGAGAGAGAGGGGGGGGGATCTCGAAATCTTGTTGAGTTTAACAATTATGCGCGTACGGGTGGTGGTTGCTGGGAGGGTGGGAGAGAGAGAGAAAAAAGGGCGAGGATTGGAGGGTTGGATGTGTGGTGCAGTGATTGGATGGTGCTGGTTAGAAAAAAAGGGGGGAAGGGAGGTAGTTTCGGTAGAAGATTGTTCGGGGGGTTTTGAAAAAGTCACGGAATGGGTGAACAGTCTGATGAAGGTATGGAGATTTGGGTCTAATCAGTGTCACTGGGGATATATTTGATTATGTGAAGAAATGCAAGCTGGTTACTTGTGGTTGAGGTGTCACGGAGTCTCAGTTATTGCGTATCACAGATGTTAAAGAATCAAGGTCGCATTAGCATTGTCTTACACTTACAATTTCTGTCTCATTGTCAGTCGTGAAAACTGTGCAATTTTTGCAACATTCTAATTATCGACATCTGACGTCTCTTTCAGTTATGTAAAATTTACAACCAAAATTGTTTACGATACTTACGAAATACCACTAAAAATACTAAAACCACCCAGTCCCGTTACAACTATAACATCTGAAACACAGCTCGCAACAAAAAGAGACGCGGTAGACAGAAGGATTGCCAGCATGATTGAAAGGACATTTCTTCTTCCTCCTCCTCCTCCTCTTTCTCTCTCTCCCTGCGACGCGGAACGAGCTTTCGTCAGTTTTTTCCGCCGCTCCCTCTGCCTCTCATTTCTTTTTGATTTAACAAAATTCATGAGGGGGAGGAAGCGACAGCAGCAGCAGCAGCGGGCCACCGCGATTGGATTAAACTCGGCGGAAGTGGTTTTTCATTTGTGCAGTCTGAGATGGAATTCGCGTCTCGAGTATATATACGAGGGAGAGAGAGAAAGGGAGGGTGAAATTCCTGCACACCGCCCGCGCTGAGTTGATTACTTCCTAACAAATTGATTTGTTTCGGGATGACGCGAAATATCGTTGCGTCACACGTCGTTATTTATTTTTTTTTTAATTTTTGACGGCACCGTTTAGAGGATGGGATTTTTCTTATATTTTCACGCATACCTGGATAAAGTAGAAACAGTAAGGAATAAGTAGAAAACTTTGTTTTCTTTCTGACGGCGTGGGTCCAGTGCAGTATACGTGGTTCTGGAATCTACTCATTTATTCAGAGAGCGAAACGCCGTGTATCACAGTTTGACTAAGTTCGCCCAAGGGTTTATCCAAAATGACACAAGTTTCATGGCGGGCAGCAAAGAAAACAAAAAGACTACTGAAATTTTTCATCATCTCCAGTGTTCAATTTTAAAAGCTCCGCAACAACAACAACAACAACTCGCCCGCTATGACATCATAACCATCACTGGGCCCTAAAATAAACAAACGCCACAATGAAGCCGCGCCGTTAATCCTCGAACGCACTCGAAACTTTTAGGCCTCAAGCTTACACAAAACTTGTCAGGACGACGACACTCGAAGACTCGCGCGGCGCACAAGTGCCATCGACCGCGCATTGTTCTACGACGATGGTCCGCCCGAAAAGTGGCAATGGAGAAGAGGCGGCAAAATCAAAAGGCGCAATTATAATTCTCGTTAGGCTCTCGCCCTTCTTCTTCCTCGTTTGAATTATTCGAGAGAGAGAGGGAAAGGAGAGGTAGACAGAGGCGACAGGTCGGTTAGGCGAATCAAGTCCTACGCGTTTTCGTTTAAGATTAATTATCTCGAGAACAAGGCACTCTCTCTCTCTCTCTATATATATATATATGTAGATATACAAGCACGTTGTCTTCCCTTTGGTTCAACTGCAACTTTGGCCTGGCAAGCGCAAGTAGTAGCACCGCCGCGCGTCGGGCAAACCTCAGCTTCTAATAATCTTGCCTCTCTGTCTCTCGCTTTGGATGTGTTTGTTGTGTTGTGTATATGTATGCCAGTGTCTGTTTCTGTCTCAATGCGGGGGTGCGGCGTCTGTTTCTCTTTCTCGCCTGTGTGTGACCAGGGCCGCTGCCGCCTCTTCGTTTCTCTGTGGACGCCGAGCGCAGTCGCCGGGAATTAATCGAGGCACGAAGAGAGAGGGAAACATCATTAGGGACGAAGATGTACGAGAGAATAGTGGAAGGGAATAGGAAGAGGAATGGTTTTACCAGATGATAGCTTGGTTGAAGAGTTTAATATTTTTATTTATTGGTGGGCTGTTTGGTAGTTACATGGATAGGTGAAAAGTATTCTTTTAAAGGTTTGTGTGAATGATTCTAATGACAGTCAGCTAATATTAATAATGGGCAATGCTGTCTGTTGATGTATTCTCAAAATATTGTACATTTAAGAATTTAAGTAGATAGGACAGATGGGTTCGGTATCGTGACTAAGGGTATTATCACGAACACATTGACAGAGGAAGAACATGAAACTCCAATTAAAGTATTATTTTACTGAAATCATATAATTTACAAATATTGCCCTGAATTCCACAAAACTAAATGTACCTTACTAGAAAAGTTACTCTGACAGACAAGTCGACATTTTGAGGTCAAACATTGTACATTTTTAACTAGATCTATCGTCCACTTTTCATTAGTAAAACTGACTTATACTCAAAAACCGCTTCATAAATAATCAAGCTTCTATTAAAGAAACATAAGAGACTACAAAAACATATTTCGACATGAATTTGTTAAAATGTTGGCACACACGTTAACACATTCCCGATAAAACAAAGCATCAAATTCAAAACAGTCCGCATCACATTCATATTGCCAGGTCTCATCAATTACTCCCCACACTCCCATTTTTGTTCAACCACAGCGTCACCCCTCACCTCGCACGAAGACACTGCGCCCACGGGACAAAGTGACAGGGACGAAGTCGCGGGTCAACCCTGGGGGAAGGGGACTCAGCTTCACGGCAACTGCGCTCGCTCGTGCGTTCGCGACTTGACCCAGCCCCGATCGTCCAGCCGCGACTTCTCCCTCCCATCCCTGCGCGCCGAAAACCGCTTAATTAATCCGCCAAAGTTGAGCCGCGCTAATTGCGACCGTTCGTTCAAAGCTCGCCCGCCGCAATGGTCGGGGCGGGAGAGAGAGAGAGAGAGAGGATATTAAACAGTCCTAAATCTCGCACCACGGCGGCGGCCCTTCGTCAGACCAGGAGCTACCTCCACCGCTGCTGCCGTCAGGGCGGTTGCACCGGCCCGCGGTGAAGAGAGAGAGAGAGGAAAGGGAAGGAGTTTGGGGATTAGGAGAAAAATGGGGGTATTTTTGAAGGAAAGCGTGGATTTGGCTGGATGTTTGGGTAGTTTGAGCTTCAGTTGTTTAGACGAGTAGTTGGACAGTGTAATGGAAATGCTGTGTAAGCTCGAGTGGTTTTTGGTTAGTATCCTTTAACATTATTGAATAATGAAGTTAATGTTAAAGTTTGTTAACGTAAACTGTTAACTGTAAGTATAATGTAACTCCAACAATGGCTGTTTTTTAATCTAAATTATCGTATAGGGGGCACAGCCCCCGCTTCAATATAAAGAAGTCGTTACACGAAAAATTTTGGTAAAAATATTTTTAAGACTTTTTTCAGAACAAATTCAATGAATCTGAGTTACACATGTGCACTTTATCGTGTATATTTTTAAAATTAACTTTAAAGGTAATTCAGGATGATGTTAATTTTGTTCAATAGCATAATCATCTTATCAGTCAGCTTTATAATTACGCTTCACCATTTAGACAACTAATTTTTTATAAGAAATTATAACAAACATTTAATATTAATTCATTTATAAACTTCAAGTATAGACAAAAAGTTTATCTTATTATTTGCACGAATCGAAACCTCATTCGTTATGGCTTTCGAATTTTAACGTCATTACAATGCTGTAACTCGTGAAATGACGGCACATCGTATTTAAGGTTATTGAATATTCGATATCGCAACGGGGTTATAATTTATTTACGTTGCTTTTATTACGCAGGATAATTATGCTAATTAGCGTCTGGCCAGCGACAACGACAAGATAATATTTGATTTTGCTTGAAATTCCATTAAAAACTTTTGAATTTATGAAAGTATGAAAAATCGATAATGTACCAATTACTGGTGGTACCGCGCATATCGGACAATAAATAATATAGCCAATCGATAAATTAATTCTGACCGAATTTCCTCGTCAAATGGAATATGCTGCAAAAGTATAATAAGGAAATACCGATATAGAAAAATTTTATCACAAAATCGATTTTAATTTAATTTACTCTCGACTTTACAAATATGAGAAATTCTCTATTTTCATACACAAATAAAAGATTTCTGGAAAGAAAATTAATTGTTTTTGCGAAAATCATCGTTGATATTCCTTAAAAAAATAGTTATTGCATTGATTTCCGTCTAAACTGTGAAAGTTTTACTGATTGGTGTGGAATCGAGAAGGAATGAGAGATCACACCGGTCATTCGTTATCGCGGCTGTGTACAATTCTCTCTCCATTGACAACTATTATCGAAATCCGAGAGTAGCACAGAGCGAGACTGTCTCGTTGACGTAGGTGTTTAGAGGTTTGCGTAGTGTGCAAGTTTGTAAGCTCCATTGCTAAGTGTTGTTACACAAAAGTCACGTGGCTTGTTTTGTTCACGTCACTTCTCGTCGATCTATCAACTCGTTCTGATCCTTATATGACGTTTTTAATTAAAATATAAAACTTCAAAATTTTTTTTACATTTCATCTACTTATTTATTTTTGCGCAATAATCAGGGACAATAGGTATTCAATTTTAACGATATTGTACATAAATCCACTTTTACGCAGCTTATTTGATAAGGTGACAGAAGACAGCTTTGTTCAGCGAATACTCTAAAGCCCTTTCTAAATGAAACATCACTCAGACAAAAACGCATTAATACGAAATCTGCAGCAAGTTCTCGGGAAATATACCGAACGAAGGGCACACTCTCTTATATCTAACATCGCTCATAATGAGTTCGCCGCAAAGCAAAGAGAGCTTACACTCACCTTCCACTTACGCCTAGCTTAACTCTCTCGCTTCCTTCGCGTACCTCCTTCTTCTTCAGACCAATTAATATTTCAATTGGAAGTTTCGTAGGGCTCGATATAAGACGAGATACTTGGCCTCCGCAAGGAAGCAAAAGGGAGCAGTAGAAGCGGGATGGGGGCCAAAGAAAACCGCACTTGACGATTCGGTAACGAGTTTCAACTACGACGACGCCGCTTCCGCTGCTCGATGAACCGGTGTATCGGCGATTTGCAACTTCTCCGGGCGACTTTGACTCCGTCGCTTACCGGGGTCACGTGGCCACACGAAGTATATATAGATATATGTGTGTGTATATGCGTAAGTGGCGAGAGCGATCGCGACTTTTGGGATGTTGGGGGGGTGTGCGTTTGAGGAAGAGGTAGAGAGAGACTTGGCAAGTGGATTTACGTACCTAGGTGGGGGGAAGTTTACTTTGGTCGAATAACTTGAGGGGGTTAATTAAATGGGTGCGGTCGTTTGAGATGAAGATGTCCTTTGAATTATGAATATAAAGATTGATAATTTGTTTTTTTTTTGTTTCAATGGTAGTGGGATGGAAGTAATTAGTAATTTGCGAGGTAAAAGCGTTGCTTGAGTATAATATACAATAATGTGATTTTAAATATACGAGTAGATCCATAATAAACTAATTTAACTTTTTGTACAAAATCACGTTAGATTTCGTTAATCCTCAAACATTGACATAAGGAAATGAAAAGAAACACAATCACTACAAATCTACGAATTCAGATGATAAAAGTCACTGCCTGGATTCCGTCAGAATTATGGGAATATTGTCGGGTTCAATCTGCTACGTAACTTTGCTCGCCGCGGTTTAAGATAATATTCGAGTTCGAAAGTTCGTAGTTTGATTTGGCTCGCTCTCGATCCAAATTTAAAGATACCTAACTTCCATTTTCCAATCATTTGATTTCTAATTAGTTGTACGTACTTCTGATCAAACATTGTCAGAGAGATCAATTTACTGTTTGATTGGTTCTTGATTATTCAAACTCGATCTTTGCATTAACGATTGCGAAAGTTTTCCTGTTATTCATGCAATATATAGGGTATTTAGAAAATCAGTATTTGTCATAACGGCTGTTATCCAATTTGGTAACATTAAAAGTTGTTATCTTCTTAATTGTAAAGGACTAACCGGCATAGCTTTTTTAGTTTTCGTGTCAAAACTGGCACCAGTCAGTTCGTAGCATACCAAGATGGTACTATACCAAGTTGTGCCCAAATTCATCAGAACTTTCAAAGTTATTTAAAAATATACACATTTGATCCATTGCCAGTTAACGAGTTAAGATCAATTATAGCAATAATTTGTTGCGATAACGTTTTCAGTGTGTCTTGCAACATTTATCGACAATAACTTCTTTTCACAATCCTAAACAACCCTTAAGAATTCTAACAGCTTTACCAGTCCTTCCCATCATTTTCTCTTCTTACCAGAAACGTGACGAAACTTTTACGAATCACAATCGAATAAGAAGAACCACAGGGCTGTAGAGCCGGCGGCACAGCCATCGAAACCTTTAACAAACCCTAATTAGAGAGAAAGCGCTGCCGCGGCGACAGTGGTCGTCGTTGTCGTATAGAGAAAAAGTAAATAAACGAAACGCCTGAACCACGACGGCCACGGTCGCCGTTGCTGCTGCTGCTGCTGACCGACCGCAAGGTGGTAACGTACTTACGGCCGTCGGTCACTTAACAAGGATCGACCGGGTAGTATCGCCTTCGCCACTCGGCAAATGCGATTATTCGGACTCTCTTAAAACTTGGACTTTGGAGAGACAATGTTCTCGAAGCCCAATGCGAAAGTGAGAGAGAGATAGAGAGAGATGAAAGCGCTTTGATAGACACAGATTCGGAGTGAATTATCGAATCGTCGTTTTCTTTTTCGAGAGAGAGAGCGAGAGAGAGGGGGGGGGGAGACAGTTTCGCTTGTTTGCTTTTCTCGTTGTCGGGGATAAAGGAAGAAGGCGTCGTCGCGAGGGAAGAGTTTCGCTAAAGTGGATTTCGAATTTTTTTGTTTCTCCCTCACTTTTCTGCAGCGCCGAGCGCGTTGCGCTGCACTTGTCGATGAGGAGGGTGAGGAAGTAGTAGAGGAAAGTTTCAGTTTGCGAGAGAAATATTTCGCTGGATGAAAAGATGGAATTGTAGATTATTTCTGTCGATGGTTCGTTGGATTTGAAGCGTCTGGAAAAAGTGTGAGAAAGAAAGAAATGTTCGGGGTTTGGAGATTAAATGAACGTTTGCATGTGAATAAGAAGTTTGTGCTTTTCTTTGCTTTGTTTTGTGTTTTTAACGCGAGAATAAATAATTATTTGGGTCATATTTTATATTTTTTCTCCTCTCTGCTGCGACTTATTTAAATATTCGAGAACTTTTAATATGTATGAGTGTACACTTCAATGTTGCGTGTGCTCGGAAAGTTATATAAAACATTCGTGACTGATTTCGAACGACTATATCTACTTAAATTTTTTTGTTAAAAAACACGGGTTATACTTTTTTACCTTATTCGTGAGATAAAAAATTACGCAAAGAAAAATCACGAGGTAGAGGAATTATTAAAGGAACAGCGGCGAGCAGAAAATCAAGTGAACTTTAAGAAAAAATAAAGTTGAAATTGCACGTAATAACAGTTAAAAGGAAAGTTGGAATTTTTTAATTTACATTATAAAACCAACTTGGAAATATGTCAAATTGTACAAAATATGTATAGAATCAAAATACGCTGAATCATTCATAAGAAAGTTTTTAAATAAGCGTGGCCGTAGAATACATAGAGCTACTGTAAAAAAGCATTTTAGATTAGAATAATCCTTGCGCGAGCGTTCCGCGGTGGCTTCCATAAAAAAGTGTTTCTGAATACTAAGGAATATTTGCATAAGAGAGAAAGAGAGAGAGAGAGGAGAGAGAGACTCCTATAAAAAGCCGCTTGTTAAATTTGAATAGCCTTAGAAAAGAGAGTAGAATTTTTTTGTAAGAGAGGGCG
>UXGD01006932.1:0-11729 GCA_900474315.1 Torymus auratus
AGCTATTGCGTCAAATTGGTAGAATGAGTATACCAATAGCCTCGAATCACTGCCCCAACGAGAAGACGACTCTATATCTACTCCCGTATAGTTACTCTAGTAAATTTTTTTCCGTGTAGGGAGGAAATAACTTGGACAGTCCATATCTCGTGTAAATTGTGGCAAACACGAGATGTGGGTTGGCCAATTTGCTAAAAATGACACATTTCCGTTTTTGTATCGAGCCGAAAGTGCCCCATTCCCACCCGGCGCAAAAACGGGAATTTCTTATTTTCGGCCTCGGTGTGAGGAAAAATAGTATATGCTCCACGGGAGTAAAATTGGCCAGTCCACAGCTCGTGTACTGCACTGCTCGGAAGATTGACAGTGAATTGTGTCTTACAGAAACATTTCTGGCACCCAGGCGGCTTTACTGCTGCAATTGTTTTTTTTTCCAATTCAGCTAAGTATGTCGCTCAAATGACCCAGACACCATGGTAGAATCTCGGTATTCAAGTTCCCCTCCCATCCGTAACAATGACTGGTTGCATCTTTAATGCTATGTTTACTAATAATAGAGGGGATCATCCACTGGATGTCTTAATTAAAGCTTGCAGGAATCCTTCTATTTGCATTACCGAGAGTACTGATAGCACGGACATCTTTAAGTTGCCCGAGCGATTCCATTTATGGTACATGTCATTGATAGGGCTGCACGAGAGCAAGACAATACTATATTTCCGTACTTATATTGTCTCGCTCTTGTAAATTCTTGAAAATTTCCCTCTTGTCTTGGTTTTTTCAGTCAATATGAAAAGTACTATCGTCTTGTCTCGAAATTCTTGTTCATATTGGAGTTGAATAGGTAATTGGACGTGCAATAATATATACTTTTTACCCTGAATCTTCGCCTTGATTTTCATAGAATATTATCGATTAAACCCAACAGCTACATAAGTCTATCCTAAATACCAATTCCCTCATAAATTTGCAAAAAAACAAAAAAAACAATATTACTTTTAAAATCATCCCACCAATTTCCAAAGCAGCAAACCCAAACGTCAACGATCGCCCTATGCCTTCAAAGAGAGTGCAGCTAATGCACACAGCCTAGCAACTTCTTCCTCTCTCAGACCGACCCAGCCCTCTCACCGATCGCGAAGAAATCAATAACCCCGCCGTAGCGCATGGCTGTGGCGTCGACACGTATATATATATCCAAGCAGGTTGCATTCCCTCGGAGTCATGCACCCGCTATGTTCGTTCCGTTACTCACCCCCTCCTTCAATATATGTATATAGGTTCAAAGAACTCCTGTTGTGAGTCATTACCTACACGTGGCTCCGAAATAAGGCTGGACCCTGAGTCAGGACGTCAGTGGGATCTGGAATTTCTTCGACGGTACGTGAGGGAGAGAAGAGAGAGCCTTCCGGGGGCTTAGTCAAGTGGAAGGTATTTCGCGGAGGGATACAGAGAGGTGACGAGGGCTCCGGTAGATCGGATGATCGGGTTTTGGGATATGCTACCAGTTGATGAGTGGGATATGTGTATGTAGGAGGAGACTGTGATTATCAATGATTTATTAAGTGAGGAACTTGGAAGAATTCATATGTAAAATATCGGCTATATACCTTTGGATTTTAAAAATATTATAAATAATTAATTTTTCATGTTCTTGCACCACTCATCTTATTCGAAATACTTTATTATCCGGCCATAACACATCGGGCGCCATATACTTAAACTTAAAACGTGCATCAATATAGCCATATCGAATTATCCTTAGCGAGAGGATCCATAACTATAAAAGCCCGCATATTTATGCATTTTCGTTCGAGCCGCAATTTCTCAGCGAAGTACATTCTACATACATGCCCACTCTATACGTACAGCTCAAAATTGAAGTTACAAAAGTTAAGATTACCGCAAATGACCGTACACGCTAATTCGCCCGTTTCATCTCTTGCATAAATTAAGGATGATTGCTGCGCTCACATAAGCCATTTCCCCTTTACAACATATTACACTCTAATGCCCCGTACTTAATCCGCTATTTAACAATTTTCAGTAGCATATAAGTAGTATTCACGGAAAATCTGCGCGCTATTTCAATTATAAAACGCTTAGCGATTCTCCGTTCATGATGGAAGCTATAATAACTTAGCGTTCGTGAAGCTTCAAACCGATTCTCCCATCTATTATCTACAACAGTTCGGTCGTCACCATTACCCCCGAATTCGCACGCACGTGGCCACTCTAACGCCTATAATACACGCTTGTACGCGGTGTCCCGCGGCTGTTAGCACCTCGTTGTCGCACGACCTCACGCATTAGGTAGGTATATACACGTGCACTTTCACTACTGCGGAGGCCGCGAGCCGCCTTTCGCCCACGCCGGGGCTTTGTGATGCCGCGCGCGCAAACGCCGTGACGAGGTTGACGAATCGGTTTTGGCGGCGATAGTGTTTACGTGTGTGGTGTTTTGTATGCGGTGTGAGAAGGGTATAGTCTTTGAGGTGCGTTATCTGGAGGTTGAGGTGCTATGGGTTTGAAGAGGTTGGTGTAGATGATGGTGGATGATAAAGAAAGGAAAGCGATGAATGGGTGGGACGTTGTGAGGATTTAAGTTGGACGGTGTGGATGGGAGAAATGGGTTAAGGATTTGATGTAAAGTGATTCATTTTTTTATAATTTGGGAACGAGGTTTAAAGGCAAGTTTCTGTTTTTATTTGTTGAGTCTTATTTTAAAATTTGATTTTGTTGTGAGGTGTTTCACGTCAAATTTATATGCATTTGACGTGAAAACGTTAAAATTTATTATAAAATTTTCAATTGACGTCCTCATTTGTTGGGCCGTACATTTTTTTTCTATTATATTAGAGTTTTTGGCTAAAATTCGATATGTTACGCTAAAATTTGACATATATGCTTCGATATTTTACTTGTTCAATGTCATGTCAGAGAATATTCAGTTCCAGTAAGTTGGGACCACCTTTTTATATTACATTCCAACTAAATCATAAAGCAATCTAAAACTAAAATAAACATTATCTTTATTCATGAAACATTACTAATTTAACACACCAAGCGACACGAACATTTCCAAGACGGCCAATTAATATTCCGGGCGGGTAATATTAGCCGAAAGCCAATTGGCTTAACGAGCCCTGTAATTGCAAAAATTTTCTCATTCGCAAGGGAGAGAGAGAGTGATGCGAGGAACGAGCTCGGTCCTGTTAAAACTTTTCACGTCACTTGCAAACTCTGCTGCACTTAAGGCGTCTCCTGCGACTGCTGGCGTATAACTATATAAAGTCGAGAGATATATATATACATGATGTCCCGCGATGAAAATTCGACTAGCGGCGGCGTCGAAGTTTCGACAAATCGATTTAAATTTTTTGTAAGTTTCCCGACAGCTTTGGTACACCGTCCACGCGAGAAAATTCAGAAGTATATTATGCTTCATGAATTTATCTTCCGTATAAAATGTTGGTTTTTGAACGGAATTTTTTGAAGTTCACGTCGTTAAAAATATTTTGACATAATTTTAAGATAACCCTTTTCGGTATAAACTCAAAGATTTCTCAGTAAAACTGTATTACAGTAGCTACTGAAACTTTGAAATAAATTTGAAAGCTACAGTGAGATAATGTCTGAAAAGTTGTACCTTTTTCAAGAAAACTACGAAAACTAAATTTCGAAGGTCTGTATTATTGTTACCGTGAATCGAGATTCAAAATATAATAGTAATATTAAGTAAAAGAAATATATCGACTCCCAAAAAAGGTTAAAATAATCCAACCCGACATCCCTACCACACATCACACGCGCGCAAACTTCACTCAACCACATCACATCCGACCTCCGTGCGCTCGGCCTATCGCGCTGTAGCGCATCCCGCAATCACTTAACGAGCTACCGAGTTGCTGGCGGTGTGCCGCAATCCTCACGACTCCTTCGCTGATGATAATAATAATAATAATAATAATAATAATAATAATAATGGCTTCCTAGCTTTGCTCATGTATATACGCGACCTCTCGAGGTCGCGCACGGACTTCTCGGGAGATTTGCATGAGACGTGAAGCGCGCGTGGGTAGACCCGTTATGCGCGAGCGAGCGAGACTCGGCGACGCCGATAAGTGAAACGGCACGGACCCGCATTTAGAGTGTGTGTGTGCGCACCTGTTGTTGTTGTTGTTGTTGTTGTTCTTGTTGTGTTGTGTAGTATAGTGGTAATGCTTGGGAGGGTTTTTTTTTTTTTTTTTTTTTTTTTTTGAGCAAATGGAGATAGGATTTCGTGGGTGGAGTTGTGATTTTGATGCGGAAAGATATTTTTGGGTGTTAGAATAGTTTTACAAGCGTGATTATGTTACTTGTCTTGTGAATCCTATTATAATAAGTAGTAATGGAAAGGTTTACATATTAATAAAAGATTTTTATTGAACGATTTGTATTATTTTTGATGCCATAGAAAATAATGAAAAGAATTATTTTCAAATTGGAAAATATAATAATTTTGCGACCCGTCAACCGAATTAACATATTATTTGCGGTATAATAAAAAATAAAATTTTATTTTTAGTAAAACCCCGTATGAATTTTATAAATAGTTTTGAGTCCAAATTTTAAACACTACAGTGCAACTTGAAACTGAGATGGTTTTTCTTCGCGTTTTATTATCTTCCTTTCCAGCTTAAGTATCAATAAACTCAGCACAATATTTAGACTAAAAAATGTCTTTATGAATAATTTCGGGGAGAAGCCATTACTCGCCTGAAAGCAAGTTTTTCAACAAAGTATAGCCGCAATTAAAACTTGTATAAAAAATGAAACCGTATCAAAAGAGCAAGAAAAGAAACCGAACGAGGACGTTCGTTATCCGAAACTGTTATTCTTTTTGCGCTATATTTTTTAAATCACTTTTACAATTAAACGTCCGGCATTTTGAATATTTATGCGTATATAACACTAAATATAACTATTTAGAAAGTAGGTCCCAGCGCGAGATCTTACATCAGCTGTTCTCTGCTCCAAAAACTACATGCACTTGAGGGAAGAGAAAGAAAAGAATTTATCTTGTATGCAAAAAATCAAGCATGCGTGTCGTATTAAAATTTTTTACTTCATTAAAAGTATGTTAATAAAGAAAAGATTTATCTCTGAGAGAATATTTTTCCTCTCTGTAGACACGCGTGTCCAACCAAAATTTCACCTTTTATCATAAAAACTACGACCTTTCGCCAATATTTGTTTATGGAATGATTTATTGAAATCTCAGTGTATTAAAAAATCTTTAAAAATACTCAAAATAAATGAATTTTATCATAACAATATTTAAAGATAAAATAATAACCGTTACAACCAAATCAATAACATCGATATGAATTATTCCCGCTTAGCCACCTACTCCAACCTGAAGAGAGTCAATTAAATGAATCCACTGCTCCACCCACCATTAATTAATCACGCATTCGCACTTCTACAAATAATCCCCGAATCAAATCCGCAATCCATATTCACACTCATCTCAGCACACGCAAGAGCCATTAATCGCATCGGGGCGCATCGGACTGAACTAACAAGCCAATCAGCGGCAAAACAGCAGTTTCCACGAGACCGGAAAACATCCGTGGACGAACTTGCAAAAATCTCAATCCTCTCTCTCTCTCTCTCTCTCTTGTCGCGAACGCAATTTCGTCCGGCGATTATCTTCCTTCCGCGACGCGCTCATTGTCTCCCTGTGTCTCCAGTAAAAAAAGCAGTAGAAGAGAAAAAGAGCCTTGACTCGACGCCTCGGGCACTCGTAACATTTTTTCCGGCTATTCTTCTCTCCGCTGCCGACGCCGCCGGATTTCTCCTGTTGCGCTTCCCGAGTGTTACGCGCCGGCGTGTGTATAGGTACGTATAAGCGAGAGAGCGAGATAATTGACCGAAAGCACTTCTGGCTGTGCAGCCTTGAGATGACGACGACGAGTGTACTCGAGATTATTAAATTCACGTTGTGAAATTTAAAGCTGTGCCCGCAAGTGTGCTTTATGTATACGCGTGCGCAGTTTTATATTTTATTAAAAAATTATATTGTGGGTTAATAGAAAAATTATTACAAAGGAGCCGATATTGCATGTTTAGATTGTAATGTAGTGGGCGAAGGTCGATCAATTATTTTTTAAGAATCAAATTTTAATGGGAAATGTCGCGAGGATGCTATATAGTTTCCTTCTTTTCGATTAAAAGAGAATGCTGTGCTATGGTAAACAAAAATGTCTAGTCGAGCGTTGCTTTTCATTCAATTTTTTAATAACCTTTCCATCAACTGATAAGAGAGTATTTTTAAAGCTATATAATAGTTAAAGTATACAAAAAGCGTTGACTTCATAAAGACAATATACATGATGATATTTTTTCATAATGTGAATGGAGTGTAGCCGTTCCAGAAAAAAAATTAGTGACGTAGAGCGGGTATTAAGAAGAATGAGTTTTCAAGTTAAAATTTAGTCGCACAAAAGATCTATAATAATTATAGGTTACAAGGACATTTTTATATCAGTAACATTACAATTTCATAACACTATATTCATATTATCTGATATGGACCAGCAATGAAAATTGATATTCAGTAAAACCCGTGCCTACTTTCCTTTCTAAAATCGTCATAATCCGGAAACCATCGTCTCGACAACCCTCCACATTTAAAAAAAGCTATAAACAAAGTATAACTCGCATCGCATGTTCTCTCTTTTATTTCCGCGCAGAGTGAAAACTGCAAGAAGACTCTCCACGCATTGTTTGCTCGGTGCGCGGACAGGCGCGCGTGTCCGTTCGACATCGCGGAACTAACGACCTCGCATTCGTCGTGTCGTGTCTTTTCCTCCCTCTCTTCCCTCCCCATTTCATTATCGTCGTTATATACCCGCGACATGGCGGCGGCGGCTTAATGCGTTTCAAACGAGCGCGCGCTTACGTGAAAGAGGGGGAGAGAGCTGCGAAATTATCTAATCGCGGGAGAAGAGAGGAGAACGCTCGCTCGGTGACAATGGTAATGACCGAAATTACCGGTGCGAAATCTCGACTGAAGTAGTAGTGGTGTGATGAAACTTTTTACTTCGAGGTTCTTTTTTTTCGGGTGATGGATGGGAATCCGAAAGAGACGTATATGGTATAATAATTGCGCGGACTACTTTCGGTTTCGAGGTGGTTTTAGGTGACAAATTGAGCTGATGGGATGTTGAGTAAAAGGTTACAGACGCTGCGGTGTCTGGCGTGTCTAAGGAGGCCGAAATTAATTGTTTTGTCGAGGTTTGGGATTACGGGTACTCTGTACGTGGGTTACGACATTTTAAGAATGATGGACATTAAATATTATTTCACATGGAAATTAGTATAGTTTTCTAGATCTCGAGAATTGCCGAGTCTTTTCGTGTGTTTAGTAGCTGAACGACGGTGGAAATGCTAATTTTTATTCACTTGGAAGATTAATAAGGCCAATAATATATACCCACGCTAATACCCCATTCCCGTCCTAAAATAACCTGTAACTGCAAAATATTCCTATAATTACAAATTCTGCGCTAAAATAAACTTCCCTCAACTCACTTATACATACTCTAACTAAAAATCGCTCTACATACGTAAAAGCTCCCGAAATTGCCCCAATTAAACAATAAAACTCGACCAACCGAAAATCCCCTTTAATTCCGCACCATCCACCCATTAAAACTTTAACTCTATACCTCTCACGCCCACGCGCGCAGCCCGAAATACATATTTATACGCGCGCATCGCGCAACTTTCTCTCTGTGCATTTTTTTCCGTTCCTTCCTCGCGCGACATGCTGTCGCTTTCGAAATCTCAAAGGCGGCGCGTGCGTAGGGAAAATTGTCCAACTGTGGTTTCCGAGGTCGGGGAATTGGAGGACGAATTAGAGGCGATGATTCTTTACGCGCGATTGTCGAGGTAAGTGGCGGTGGGAGGTCGCGTAGTTTTCAGTATTCCAGGTGGTGGAAATGTTGCGATTAATGGTGATGGGAATTGTAGTATGGAAATGGGAGGTTTGAAATAATCATTCCAATCATGTTTTACTTCATTTTACTTTATGAGTGTAAAGTATGAGATGTGAAGCTATAGATATTTCTAGAAGATTTGATTTCCGTGTCAATAAAATGCTTCACGATTTATGAATTCAATTAATTTTGCTATTTTTTAAATCATGAAAAGACATGTATAGCCTTAGAAAAAGACCTAAAATACATTAAAATTTCCTTCTTCACATATAATACATAATTGAACCACAAGCGTACAAAAAATCTTATCAAAGTCGCATCTTGAAAACACAATTTCCAAATTCAATGTCTCATCTCGACTACACACAAAGGCCGACCCCCACTCTGAAAATCACGTTCCGCCCTCGCCAACCCGCCTTTACTAAAACATCAAACACCTTCGTCTCTCACTCCCGTAAAAAAATTCGCTATTCCCTCGTCCAAATCGACTCTTTAAAATTAAAACCGGTCCGAATATCCCCGGGTGGGTTCAATAACCCATATCCCTCATAACTTTTTCATCAGCACGGCAATTTTTCCTCCGCACATTGCGCTCACGCGACATGAAACTTTCACGCGGCTAGACACTATATGGGCTCCCCTTTCGTCGAAAAAAAAAACGAAGAAGAAGCGAGAGAGTGAAAGGACGACGACATTCGGTCGCAGCGATCGTATTTTGTATTATTCAGCGCAGTGTGTGTGTGTGTGTGTGTAGGAGTATAGTTAGGTACGAGAGGCTAGTTAATGCGCTTCTCGCTTTCCACGTTGCGGAAAATTAGATGACGACGAGTGCGGAGATTTGTACGATACGCCGGGCGGCCTCCGCTAATGGGAAAATTGCGAGCTCGCTGTGAGTATATAGGCCTGTGCGTGTGTGTGTGTGATGTGGAAAGTTTGTTCAGTCTCTGTACTATGTGTACTGGGGTTTATGGGGGTTTGATTCGCGGGTGTAATGAAGATGTATACGCGCCGGCGTTGTTGAGTTTCTAAGGATGCCTTTATGGCGGGGGACGGGGTCAATGGCTTTTTTACGAGCCGCCGCAGCTTTTCTCTCTCTCGTGTTTACATTTAATTTGCGAAAATGCTATGTGGGAGTGGAGAAAATAATCGTTAGCTAAATTGTGTAATTAATATCTGGAATGCCATTTAGCGGATGATACTTACTGTCTTTTATAATAATTACAGTAGGATGAAATTATTATTTGTACGTGTTCGTTTTTAAAAGTGCAGTGCGTTACGTTCTCGTCGTAATATAAAATAAGAAATTAACTGAGGGATACGAGCTAACGAACTTTCTTGACAATTAGTTTTTTTATAACGAACGACGTTACTGCAATAGACACACTAACTCATAAAAATGAAATATATTATAACAGGTTTCTTTTCCTGGTCGTATTCAAACTCAAAGAAGGCCGTGGACGTGAAAAAGGTTTGCAATGTCTCAATGGGAAACTGTTATTTGTTGAAAATGGTAGGGAAAAGTACAAGTGTTTGGCACGATAAATACTTAATAGGATAGCGTACTACCTGCGGGTCAGGGATGTATTTGGAAATTAGAATCTCAAAATATAAATAATTCAGTCTAGATAGATTCTCTATAGTATATCAAATGCAGAAAATAAAAGTAGAAAAAGCGAATTTCCCCATTGCTTTTCTTAGAATCAAATAATATAAATTTTCATTCAAGTTACAAAAGTGTATTGATGAGTTCTGAAAATTCATAATAACTTCATTGAAAAATAATATTATTCAATTCCGAGAAAAGCGAATGAAAGCTCGCGTATTCTACTGTTTTATTGCGTACATGATGTTTGAATAACTTTGTTTGTAATTTATATTGTAATTCTAAGAAAAGCAAATAAACGCTCGATTTTTCGACTTTGATTCTGTACATATTTCAGTAATCATGTTGTAATTGATATTACCCAATTCAAAGAAAAACAAGCTAGAGCTCGATTTTTCGACTTTTATTTGGTGTATTCTATACCAGTATGTAACGATGTAATATTCATATCACTATAGTAAATTTATTTATTTATTTATTTAATCAGATTTATTACATCATAAAGTAAACCCTATAGAGGTAAACGCAGTTACCTGTACATACGCCGGAGTAGCATTTTATCAAACGCTATAAATCCTTAAAAACTAACTTAAAACTAGTATTCCAATTTACAAAAACATATCTATGAAATTTATAATATATAACAAGTACTCGCCCAACATTTGCAATAAAACTCTAAATAGACTTTATAAATCGTTTAATGTTTTTTTAATATTTATTTTACTTATATTTAAACAGTTTAATTTATTTGGTAAAGTGTTGAAGGTTTTAACCGTCTCTACATAGCTATACTATTATCACTTATAGCTTTTTTCATTTTTGGTAATATTAAACTCTTATTTCTACTTTTAGACTCACTTAAAAAGTATATATTCTTAAGTTTATTATAATGATACATAACTGACTCTAGTGTTAATATTTGTTTAATATTTAGTGGACTATCTGCATAAAAACGAGTTTTGTTGATAATTTTTAGTAACTTTGTTTGAATATTTTGCAACAACGTTGAGGCGGTTTTGTATGCACTGCTCCAAGCTATAATTCCATAACTTATTATACTATTGAAAAAAGCATAATATATTTTCATGAGTGTATTGGTATCCATAAATTTTTTTATTTTAGCAAAATGAAGATTAAATATTTTGTTCTATTTATTATATAATCAATATGTTTGTCCCACTTCATATTATAATCGAAATATATGCCAAGATATTTATAGCTTTCAGTTCTTGTAACTTTTTGTTTTTGTATTTTAACATTTATATCTAAAGGTACGCTGTCGCAGTAGTTTCCAAAAGTTATAAATTTAGTCTTGGATATATTTATAGACAGTTTGTTAAATACTAACCACATCGCTACTTTATCTAGTAAAGCATTCATCTTGTCTTTTGCTTTCGACCACGTGTAATCATGAGAGATGATAACAGTGTCGTCTGCATACGACAGTATGGAGTTCTTAGGCATATCTAAGAGTAGATCATTCATATACATAATGAAGAAAAGGGGTCCTAGAATTGTTCCTTCGGGTACTCGTGTGTTTAGTATTTTTTCAGTACTAATTTTATCGTCAATTCTTACTTTTTGTTTTCTATCCGGTATAGATAGCTTTTTATCAATTCTAGTACACTACCTCGTATGCCATATTTATCTAATTGTTCTAATAGTAGTACATGGTTTACTGTGGCAAAGGCCTTTGCAAGGTCTATAAATGTATTTATTATTGGCTTACTTTTATCTAAATTTGTATAAATTATGTCGGTTATTTTGCCCAGTGCATCCGTAGTTCCTATATTTTTTATAAATACAAATTGGTATTCCGAGAGAATGTTACATTCCTGTAGGAAATTGTATATTCTATTATAAATAATTTTTTCAAAAATTTTTTCAATATTCGAACTAAGTGAGATCGGTCTGTAATTCGTTATACCTATCTGTTTTGTTTCCTGCTTTATATATAGGAATTACTTCTACACTCTTAAGCGCCTCTGGCCACACATTTTTCTCTATCGAAAGATTAAATAAATATGCTTAAGGTAGTGCGATATATGGAGCAATTGTTTTTGATGTCATGGCATTTATTTTATCACCTCCTCCTGCTTTATTCTTAAGTTCTTTTATAATTTTCGTTACTTCATCTGCAT
>UXGD01006933.1:0-11727 GCA_900474315.1 Torymus auratus
AAGTTATTAAGCAATGGAAATTTCATCTAAATCTTTGTTATAAAGTTATTCCATACTTTAAAACAATAAATTTACACACATAATTCAGATTAATTATTATAAACTCGAAGTAAAATCAAATTTTTTTTCTTTTTTTCATTGCACTGTAACGTTGCAAACTTCAGACCCATGATATCACCCGATGATAATCGCGCACGACACTTTCATTTTCGTCGCGCTATTGCTACTCGGCTGCGACGCCGCCTTTTCACAGGACAAAGTTCGACACTATACTGCAGCGGTTCCGACGACTACTTTCGTTGAGAATGGCATTTCATAAAATACAAAGCGACGAGTGCAAGAGTAGATGGAACCTTTGTTTGCGCTATCGTCGTGGAGTTGTGTGCATATATATCTATGGGATTTTGTTTTTTGAAGAGGAATGTTAAGAGAGAGAAAATGGAGTGGTTGAAGGTGTGAAGAGAGAATAGGAAGCTATGTTAGTTTAGGTTAATGGTGGATGGCTGAGGTGGAGATATATAATGTTATGTTCATGAAGTGTTGGTGAAATGTTTGTAAAATTTATGGTTTGTAGTTTGAGCAAAGAAAATATGCTCAGAAGATATTTATGTGGATGTTATGATTTATTTATAGACATAATTTCAAGAATCACGAAACGATTATGGTATATACGTTTCATTGGATCACATATGACACCTTATCCGTATCTCGAAATAGTATTCGATTAAAAATTTGCTGACAAGGATACTTTAGATAAGATGTATTGAATGTCCTCTTATGTATAGTGAAACAAGGATCCAGAGCATTCAAAAGGAAATATATCCAAACAAAAAAGTTACTTCGAGGATTAACAAACTAAAACAAATGAGAAATAAATTCTAAAAATCGATACTATTCCATAATTAATACGTTGACATCAACAGCCGCCTACGAAACACTTATCACCCCATGACAAAGACGTGTACGCGCATCCACCAGTACACCGCCTCCTCCCCGGCAAGACAAAGAAAAGCCGGAAAAGAAACGACGCGCATCCTCTACACACACATTACACACAAGAACCTCAGCTATCCCTAGAAAGTATCCAATTACCTCGTTTCCGTTTTATTTACAAATAAGTCATACACATACGCTGCACCCACTGCACGCATTACTCCGCTAATAAACGCAGCGAGCAGTGTAGCAGAGCTGACCATCAGCTCGTGACATCCTCCTACCGCACATATACTCTGTCTCTCTCCCTCGTGTTTGCTCACTCGCGGAGAGTTTAAATTCCGCGTGGGCGGGCAAATTGCGCGCGCGCGCCAATTTTACGGCAGCGCTGTGGCGCGCGGACTCCTTTCTTTCGCGTGTCGATCGTGCGAGGGCCAATTGGTCGCGCCGGTTGCGCGACGCGAATTCAGGAATAATCGTGGAGAAAAGTCGTTGTTGCGCGCATACACGTGTATAGGGAGGTATATAATTCGTTGTGGCGAAGGCGGTTGAGCGGCGGTGGTTAGGAAAATTCGGCCGGCAATTTCGCGTGGATAATATGGGGAGAGCGGGTGAAAGGTGGAGAGAATGGAGAACAAGAGCGTTACAGTCTTTTTTTTGCGTATAGTTGACCTATGTGGTAGCCTATTTTTTGAATGTGTGTTATGAAATAGAACGCAGTTTATGGTTTTGTAAGAAAGAGGGAATGAACCCGAGTGATTGAAAAGTATCAAATGATTTTTCCGAGAACAAGAAGAGAGCGAAATATTGTATAAATGCTTAGGTAATATTTCAAATAAATGTGAAAGTTACAACAAGGTAAACTAAATGCCCTTTGCGGGAATCGAGACAAAAAATTTAATTGTCCATTTTATGGTTGTTTAATGACTTGCAAATCCGGGAAATGCCGTTATGGTATTGCCAACAGTAAAATTGTTGGTTATTCTAGGCTTCCGTTTATACTTTTATTGAGTAATTAAAATCAAACAATTAAAACTTTTGAATAATGTATAACGAGGATAAGTTCAGCTTTACTGCTATAATGTAATAAAATAAATTGTCTTTTTTTCGATATGCTATTATAGACATTATCTTTTGAAATTCATCATCTATTTTTATAAATCAGTATAAGACTATCGTTTTTATAAATAACAGTTACTTTAAAAATATATAAAATACGGTAAAGATAGGCGTTATTGATTTATCCCTATGACGTCACGATCATAACGCAATTCCTTTGAAGTCATTGTCACGACGTCAGCAAAGAAGCCGCAATAATAAGCCATTTAGAGGAGTCTACAACCTCTATGTAATAGCAATTCAATTTGATACGTTAATTCAATTACCTATTACAAATATTGCAAAACGAAAACCGTATAGAAACATTCATTTCCATCGCGTAACTTGCAACAATCTCTCAATAATTACTTCTCAACATCATCTCTCTTTCTCGTTAAAAGTCGCAACCTTCCCCGTACAGTGACCCCTGCTCATCGCGACAGATAAGCTTCTACCCACGGCATTACCGAAATTACGAATCTCTGAAACAAAGGCAAGACCGTCCCTCTCTCTCCCCTACAGCCATTTCATTTCTTTTTCGCTCCCCTCGATATAATATATAATACCCACACGCGAAAGAAAGCGCGCAAGACGCTTGCTCATACGGGCGCGCGTGCGCAAGGTGCACCGAAAGAGGAGAAAGAGAACAAACAATGATTATTCAGGCGGCGGTGCGTACGCTTGCGTTTGACGAGAACAATGCGACACCCCGCCCGCGACACAAGTTTAATGGGCTCGCAGACGTCTCTCCCTGAACCCATGGCGGCGGCGACTCGCAACTCTCGTTACGATTATATCCCGAGACGACTCAAGGTGAGAGAGATAAGGGATCTTCCGAAACTTTCTATCCGCGTTTGTTTCCCGACGGGAGAGTGCGAGTGAGAGAGATAATGCTGAGCGGTTTACGCCCAGGTGTCGAGGCTACGCGTTCTCGTAGTTGTGTGATTGTTTCGCGCAGTCGAGCGTTTGTCTTTGGCCGGAGGGCTTTAAGTATACACACGCGGAGAGCTGAGATAATTGTTTTGGAAAGCGAAATTTTCTGTTTGGAGATGATGGTGGGTTATTGACAAATGGTTTTAGCTGCTTCGTGCAGCACTTATTATGGGTTATACTCGTTGTAATCTCTCACCTGATAAGAGGGGATAGTTTTGGTGTTCACAGTGGTAGGCAAATATATATGTACGTACCTGCAACAGAAAAAGAAAGAATGCGATCATTAGTATAACTTGTTCGTGAAATGTTACATAAGGTTTATACGATGATAAGTGCATTTTGTCGAGTGTGAAAAAATTTCTATTTCGGCGCATTCGTAATCATGCTTAATCTTTCTCAAGAGCATGATTCACCCTTATCTCTTGATTCCGCGATTATCACTACATATATATATGACGAATTAAATTTAACAGGATTGAGAATAATTTGGAGTTTGTCGAAACGACCACATTTTTTAATCCAGTTCTAAAATTATCTATGATTAAGTGTATGTGTACTCTTAGCTTGTAAACACCGCACCCATGAGTATATAACGTGTACGCTGTCTACCGCATTACTCATGTGCCCCGCAACGGCTAAAAATCAGCGCAATTACAAAATTTCCAACAATCAAGATAACCCAATGCGCCCCAAAAAAGAGAAAAATAATAACCAGCCGGCAATTTCACTTGCTAAATCCCGTTTCAAAATTCGTCTCAATTGCGCCATCATCGCGAGCAGGCTCGACGGCAGCGAACAAGTTATTCAATCAGCAACGATTATGCAATAATATACCCTTCGAGATACACATACACACACTCATACACGGGCGTAAATATTTATTACGGCCCCGCGCGCTGCATGATCTATTCTCAGTGGCCCGCGTCTGACTCACCGCCGTCAAATTGGATCAATCGTCGAAATCACTATCTCTCTTTGCATACATTTATATACAGTCGGCGATGCACTACTCGCGCAATATTTGGCATCGGCCGCGAAAAATCGCACATGAGGCGAACATGCGCGCGTACACGCGTGTGAGTCTCGAGAGTGAGAGAGGTAAAAGTATATACACACACACGTGTGCGAGTCGAGATTAGAATACACATGCGGCGTGTATTACACGGGCGAGGTATGCGCGCGCCGCGAGAGTCACGCAACGTGGGGTTGTCGTCCCTTTTTTTCGAGTATGTGCCTGTGTTCGTATGAATGTAATGTATAATGTAAATTCTGCGAGAGAGGAGAGAGAGAGAGAGAGCAAGAATCGCGCGATGATTATGAACGCCGGGAATGAATTTACGCGCGGCAGAAAGTTTCGCATGGTAATAAGTTCGGAAACTCGGTTTATTAGGTTCAAGGGGGCCGGAGAGTGAGGACAAAACGGTGTATAGCGGAGAGGCGAAGTGAGGTCGCTTATGAAGTTTCGAAGCGGTATAGAGAGATTGGAAGTGCGTGGTTTATTGCCGCGTTTCTTGAAAATTCGCAACTTTCTTCATTATCGATGCAGTTTTCTACGCTGAAGATAGGATTTTTTCTCCTTTTTTTTAATGAAGAAAATTGCAGCTGGAAGTCGCTCGATATTGCCTCGAAAAGTGCGTGAAAAGTCGAAGAAAGACGTTAGAAGCGACGCTCTTATATAGTTTTCACTATTGTTTCTTTTTTAATATAAAAAAAAAATTTTGTTCCTTTTTTAATTAAAAAAAAGCAACCAAATTATATGTTACATGAAGCGCAATGAAAATCATTTATATTTTTTATAACGCCGCGATAAAACCAATTCAACTTTTATTTTCAATCGCATGAGAAGAGAAAGACATCAGAAGGCAGTAAACTAATTCAATCACTTCCCCGCTCTGGTAATAAAAGGACCAATTATCTAACTACCGGAAGTCCTCCCTATCCCTCTCCGAAAAATAAATCCTATTGCACTATCGTTTCATAACCCTCAACCTACATCTCGCAAGCCTACACTACGGCAAATCCGCAAAAACGATTAGCTCATTTTTACAAACGCTCTAGCCTCAATTATATACTACCAGCAGCACCAAGCCGTGGTCGCGTATAAAGGCACGAAAAAATTTATCACCCGCGCGAAAGAAACGATCCGCGCACGCGCCTTTATTGCCCAAGAAACAGTAACAGAGACTATATATAGGTTTCTTTCTTTATAGATCCAGGGGCATAGAAGGATGACGCAAGCGTATCTTTCTCTCCTCTGGAAAAGCCTGCACTCGATGAAATACGGGCGATAAGAAGCGCGCGGCCGATGGCACAGCCGATAGGACATTACCGAAACTCTCTCGCGTCTGGTGGTTATAAGAGCCAACCGGCCCGGCTTTAATTTCCGCGAGTGTGCGATCGGAAAAATGGAATAAGCCTATATAGCTAGCTAGCTAGCTCTCGATGCACTTCCGGCAGGGCGCGAGCGAACGATGCCGTGATCGATGAGGCGCAGTTGCATGTTGTTGAAGGGGACGCGCGCTCTCGTGCGAAATACTGTTAGGCTAACTGTGAAATCATGGCTATTCAAGCGCGATAACGTAATCCAGAGGGAGAGGTGATCACTTCCTTGCAAAACAGAAGTTTTTGCCCTGAAGAGAGTAGTATAGTAGTACACCTCTGACGAGGCTGAATGGATGACGCGCAAGGGGGAGATATACTACTGTACGCAGCTTGCAGTGCAGGCTCTTAAATTTGGGCCTTATCGACTTTGCTGCACGAGAATTTATTGCGATGGGGTTGAATGGCGCGTTTGCAGGGGATTTGAAATTTGGCGTCTGTATACATTTTTTAGATCAAAGGTTGAGCTGTCGCGTTAATTCAGAAGGAATAAATCTTTCGAAGCAGAGAGGCGAAAGTGTTATATCGATGTTAACGCTGTAACTAGCAGCGAGTCATATTCCGATGATTCAAATTTTAGAGATAAATTATTATCACATTGCTTTCCAGTTTGACATCTAATACAGTGTTTATGTGTTTGCATTTATCGGGAATTTACACGATTAGGTTATGGACGTAAGTTGGTTTTATGCGATGATCACTTACGCGGTATGAAGCGAATCGAAAACGGAAAATTTATCATTGAAAGAGTCTTTTCTAAAGTGAAAAATTTATGTTTCTCTCGGGATAAGTGTTGGAGATCGTAAAAGCATGCGGAGAACCGATTGATTTGTGTTAACCTCCGGCGAGGTCCATCAACGCGCACAACGCGATATTTACTAAATGCAAATTGAAAACTGGAGATAGACTAATATGCGCTGATTCAATGCATTTCAATGAATGGAGCATTGTTTGAACGTTACAATCAATCAGCTATCGTATATAGTATATAGCTTTGCAAAATCACTTTTGCAGAAAGCTTTTAAGACACGCGAGAGACGTCCCGGCGCGCCGGCTATCTGGTGTCTTGGGTAAACACACGCGCGGTTTCGCACCTCACTTTACAATGTACGCCGATACCTTTTATTTAAATTACCCGTCGCATGTTTATGCATGAGGCCGAAGCGTTAGTTCAGACTCGTGTGTGTGTCTGTCTGTCTGTGAGTGCATTCGCTAATATTCATTGATTGCTCAGTCATATCTTTATCGCTTATGGGGTGTTAAGGAAACCAATGCTAAACTTTGTGTGCATGATGGTAAAGGATATTTTCCCGGAAAAAAAATGAAAATCCAACTCGAGCTTTCAATTTATTTGGCTTGTATGATATATGTTATTTGATAAATGGAATATAAACGAAAAACACGCAAAGTTACATAAGAAACGAAAATACAAAATCAATGTGTAACTGACGATCGCTGAACTTTCTAATCTCCCGCGTAACGCGAGCATTTATCACGGCGTACTGCATGCTGCAGATATACCGACGACCGTAAATGCCAAATTGCATATAAACGTTGCGAATTTGCGATTTAGCGTCGGAGCAGCCGCTCGCTATAGCAATAACTGTTTCACTTTCATACGCGAATAATCGATAACCGTTTGTAACAAATATTCTTTTATCGCTCGTAAATAATCGATGAGCCGCAGCAACATACACATATATATATATACGTACTCAAGAAAAAGCGCACCGAAAACCTCCTTGATTGTGCAAAGAGCGCGCGGCAAAAGTAATGGCGTATTTGCGCTACAGTTATGAGTGAAAAATGCCGGTCCATAAAAATAATAGCTTGATCTCGGGATATAGTTAAACGATCCGAGCGAGCGCAATATCTAAAATGCCATATTTTATTGCTTGCCGGAAGTTTGGTAATGAGCGGTCCGAACTGGCCGCGCGAACAAGCTAGAGAGCGATTACCGCACTTTGCTATCATTTATAATTAACGAAATAACTTGGGATCGGCGTTTAGCCTTTACGACGTTCAGTTGGGTTGGGATTGCAGTTCACTGATCGGGAACGACGATATAATTCAGCTGATTGCGATTTAGGCTGTGGCAATAGACGATTGTCTTTTAGTTGTAAATGCGGATTGTTTTGCATAAAGGAAGGTATGATATCCGAAGGAAATAGAATTATGATTCGTATATAAATGCCGAAATTTATTGAACAAAAGGAGAGATAACGGCAACGCATTAACAACTGAAAGCATCGTAAATATCAATGTATAGTTTTTGCATGCGATGAAAGTATAGTTTCGTCGTGCTGCAATTCAATATAACGGACGTTAACTTAATACACGAACATTAATGAATATTGCCGAAAGACATTAGCGATTCAAGGTTTTTACATAGTATTCCAACAAATTTTACTACTTAACAACACGGTATTAAATTCATGAAAACCCTGCATGCGCATTACTTTATCGTATATATACATGTAGAAACAAGAATACAAGATATTCGCGAGAGAGTAACACATAATCATCGTAAAAATAACACTTTATTCCGCGCCACAAAAGCGACCATTTGGCCGGTTAAAAAAAAAATTCGAAAACGTGTATAATACACACAAAGTCTCCATGCGCGCGAGCGCTCGTAACATAAAGCGCCGTATAATTTTCGCACAGCTGTGCTGCTGCTCGCGAATCTCATTCGCGTGCATCGCGCGCGACAATGGCACACTACACTGCATGCATCCACTATCTCACCTTTATTTTTCTTTGACCTCGCCGTATTAAATTCGAGGCGCGACAATTTTCGCGTAATTTGCAATCGCCCGCCAAATAAGGTACCCGCAAGTATAAAATCTGCATCACTACGCTAACCTTGTCTCACCACGCGAGATGAGAAAAATTTTTTCCATCCTCACCGAGAGCACAGAGGTCAGGCTTTTCTCGCTCCAAAAAAAGACTCCGAATCTGGAACACGCGGAGTTTCCGCGAGATACCATCTCTCATCGTGCAATTCGAGTAGCCGCGATTTTTGAATAGCTACACCAACACGTGCGCGAAGACGCATTTTCCTACAACTCGCGCGCGCACAAAGGCTCGTAACCGTGACCCGGTTTTGGAAGCTCTTCAGGAGGGGAAGAGAAAATCTCTTTTCGGGGCCCTGTGTATATCGCTCTCCTCTATCTATCTCCCCCCTCTCTTCCTTGCAGCGAAAAAGCGCCAGACAGTGTGGCAACTGCAGCGGGGGATTACCATAGCAGACACCGCGGAGAGGAGAGCGAACTGGCCGCGCGCGCGGTTTCCGTATGAATAATTCAGAAGGCACGCGAGCAGCGCTCTTTTGAAACGGGGAAAAAAGACTGTGCGCGCGAGCTCGGAGAGTAATGAGCGGGTGCCGCATAATTCGCGCCGCGGCGGTCGCTCGATCGATGATGCCGTTCGCGTTTCTTTTTCGTTGAGGGGTGCGAGCGTGAAAAATTCATATTTCACGAGGTTTCTGGGCTATGTTGATGGAGTCGAGTGGTTTTTTTCGGGAGCGAACGACGAAGTAGCAGGAATTTACCTATAGGTAAATTCCTGCTATAGCCGGTGGTAGAGAACACGTAATTGTCCGTGAAATGTTACGATAGGAGAATGGCTTGTTAAAAACTGTTTCTTGCGTTGTTTATTGGGAAAGGGTTATTTGATTGACGTTTCATTGGAAATGAATGGCGTGCGTGCATTGATAAAATTATTACTCGCGTGTAGCCAATTTCACGATCTTTGGGTTGAATAACACTCGTTGCAGCTTACATCCATTAATAATTCAAGTGTATAAATATTTGCAAAACCGAAACAAAAATATTTTTCTTTGTCCAACGTATATGTTCCGGCGAATTTCCTCATCCGCTCTTACAATTTACATGTACCCTATTTACTCCAGGAAGCATAATTAATCTAGATATAATCACTGCACAAACAGCCGCGCGTGCTGTAACTCTAGTTTACGTTTCGATACAGCACACAAAACACAACAGCGCGCGAACCGGACACTCTCGGAGCTCTGGAAAGAAAACACTATATAGAAAACAAACAGCGCGCCGGCGTCGTTATTTACCCTCCCTCGGCTCGAGCTGTCGCAAGATTTCGTGAAATTGCAAAATCTCCCAACAGCGGCCTCCTCTCCGACGGACCGCGCGGCGGCGCCTATCCGAGCCGATCAGACGAAGCGTTTCCGTTTCGCGTCCGCGCTCGCTCGTTACAGAACAAATCGATTCCATGATCTCTTGCGCAATGTACAGCGCGCGCGCGTGGCTGGAGCGGGTTGTTAATAATTGTCACGCTATGTCGCGACCTTCGCCGCGTAATAAAGACAGAGAGAGAGAAAAGCAGCATGCCTCGTTAGAAAAGCGATTGCCCGGCGCATATCTCCAGTGGAATGATAGGTTATGAATGGCTAATGGACCGATTACAGCTGGCCGATCGATCGTTTATCAATCTAATAGAAAAGTCATTTTTATAACGATGAGGAGGAAGGGGGTTATAGGTGTGCGCGCGAGAGGTGAAAACAAAACGTATTAATCTGCGCGCGGGTCAATGAGTCTTGTCTCAGAGCTGTGTGACGCGAGAGCTGATCACGCGCGCGTGGTATTATAATACTCGTACCGAGATTATATTGAGCGTGAAATAAATTTGCCTTTTTAATGGGTCGAGTAGAAAGCTATATGGACAGGATGAAAAATTCATAATCATTGTGTTGGAGTGTTGCTGAAACTATAATGAATTTATCGATATAGAGAGAAAATCCGATTAGAATATAGACAATGCGGGAAATTATGAGTTTCAAATTCGAAAATATGTATGTGTATGTTAGAATTTGAAAAAATTGAATGAATTTCACTTGCTAATAGTTCGTAGCGCGCTTGTAATATACACAATTCACACCTGTGAAATTCGCCGAGTAACAATAGGCCTGCGCTCATTAGAAAAATATAATCGCGTTAAATTAATCATGGAATTTCACACTCGGAACAATATGATCGATCGCGAAACTTCAGCATGACTATCGCGAAGCGGACACATATATTGCAATACGCACTCGCGTATATAGTTTGCAGCAGCAGCGAATAATGCACGGTGATTTGCACAAAATCCCGTGCGATATTTCTCCCAGCCTTACGCGCTGTATATAACCTCAGCGTTATATACGTATATATAAACTTCGACGCAGCAGGTAAGTATCCGCGATGAAACTCTCCCAAGACTTCGCGTGCGTTCTATAGAGATAATCCAAAATCCATACCGATACGTCAGCCGCTATCCACCAATCCATCGTCGTCGCTCTCATCCTCTCCGGAATATCGAGTGTAGTGTGTTTCAGCTCGGCCGAAAATCCTTTTCGGCAAGATCGATCTTACTATCCACTTTCCTTCGAGACATCACACATCTCGCCGGTGCAACAAGCACGGAAACTTTTCCGGAGCAAGTAAGTACTTTATACAAACGGAGCGCACATGAACGGATCGTGTTTATCCGCGCGACGAGCGGAGCGAACAGGCTGAGTCCAGGGACGATGGGAGCGTTAATATCGGCGCGCCGCGGCCCCCGGATTAACGCGAAAGCCCGAGCCGCCCCGCTCGACAATTCGCCCAGAGCGCCCGTTAGTGGTGGCAAAAAACTATAAGACAGCGGAATTCGCATTCAGATGAAGAGAGAGAGAGAAAGAGAGAGCATTGTTGCGCTCGCGCGGAATATCGATTAGAGCGAGCGCAGGGGTAATTTATTGGCTGCGGGCGAGGAAAGTGTTCGAGTGAGATCTGATAAGGAGGGAGAGAGAGAGAGAGAGAAGTGATTTATTCGAGCGGACGCGCACGCGCGCACGGCTGAGATGGGTGACAAGCGGTTCGAATGGTCATAATGCGGCTCTGATATTTAATTACGAGCGAATAAGGTTTTAAGTGATTAGAGCGAGGTAAATGGCGACTATGATTGATTGGTTGAGAGAGGTTTTTGATATTGTTAATGAGAGTGCAGCCGTAAATTAATTTATGCAGGATAATACTTTTCTTTTGTTTGGAATTTGACACTTTTACTGTACGTGTATATTTTTTATACTTTTCAGTTACTGTTGTACATGAAGATTTATGAATGCATAGATTTTATTGATTTATGTGATCTCTACATGAGATATAATTTTGTAGTTTTATTGAAGCAATTATCTCTTTTTGTAAAAAGTAAAAGTTAATACATCCACCAAATGCTAATTTTCGAAACAATAACGTCTGTACCCTGGTGGAAATCCAAAACATTTTATAGCTAATAACTGATTATTTATAAATAGACACTTGCTATAAAATGGGAATTTCTCTTGTCCAGTTTCTAGCTCTCGATGAAACGCTTTTTCTCCCATTATTC